>OVAX01000915.1:0-60091 GCA_900406405.1 Lepidium africanum | reverse complement strand
ATTTGAATATTATCATAATCTTTGATAAATCCTATTCCTATTTGAATATTATTTTTTTCAAAAATTTATTTCTTTTGGTAATATAGATAATTACAATTAAAATTTGTAATTAATATTAAAATTTATATATAATAAATTAAATTTATGAATTGCTGTAAGATACATTTTGAAAATAAAAAACTTACAAAAATAATTATGATGTATTTTAAATCTCTATTATTATATATGTGAATTTGTATTATTTTATATATTATGCTGCTATTTGTTTAAGGGGAAATTTCAAAAATAACTTTTTTGAGATACTCCTTTTCAAAACATATCATTTTCTTTAGAAATTGGGAGAAAGAAATAGGCATGAAGGCACACTTTTTAAAAATGGGCATGTCAAATAGGGCATTTCTTAAACTTTCTCATTGTTTTGGTTGGTAATATTATGCGTATCATATATTTATACAAAAATAAATTCATGTTATTTAAAATAAAAGTTTTGAAAAAAGTTTCTATATGTTTAATATGATTTGTCAAATGTGATGTTAATGAATGAAAATATTATATTTTTTAAAATAAAATTGATGATATTATATTTTATGTTTAGAAATTTTGTTTATGAAAATTTATCTTTATTGATATGATTTTATCTTTAGTGTTTTGTCTAATATCAATTATTAAAAATAGATTACTAACTTATAAGATAAAAAATGTTAAAATATTTATGCCTGCACGCATGTGCGGGAAAGTCACTTAGTACAATATAAATATAGAATATTTTTTGACTCGCTGGATTTGACATGTGGAACAATCTCGTTGATTTGTAACTTTTGAAATGCAACTTTAATAAAATATAAATACGGAGTAATTTTTGATAATTGGATTTGATACAGGAACAATCCCGTTAATTTGTAACTTTTGAAACCCAACTTTATATAATAGGATTAGTAACTTTTGAAACCCAACTTTATATAATAGGATTAGAATTAAAGTTTATCTTCTTAAAATAAAATATAAATACGGAATGATTTTATCGTTTGATTTGATATGTGGAACAATCCCGTTGATTAATAACTTTTGAAACAGAAATTTATATAACAGTATGATATAATAAGATCTCATGCTAATAATAGTAAAATAAAATTACAATACATTAAATTTAAAGTGTTTACCTTTATTGTTTGTTTGCCTTGATTGCGTTGGATGTAAACAAAATAAAAAGAATTAAATTGGAGAAAGCTAGAAAAGTTGGAGAGTATTTAAAAAATTGTCTATGTGTTTATGTATATATAGCAATTGATATTCACAATTCCCATTTAGATTAAGATTATGTATACAAATTCTCTTTTATATTAGGATTATGTATAAATAAATACTTAATTGATATTTAGATAATTATCTTCTGTTAGGATTATGATCAGGAATATATATCTTATTAGATTAGGATTTCCTTTATAAATAGATATTATTCATTATATATATATATATATTTTTCTTTTATAATAATATTTTTCTTTATATAATAAGATTAGTGATAATAAGATTAGTGATGAAATTTAATTTTTGTCAGAATTAATTTTCTTAATAATTATTAGATTAGGATTTCTTTATAGATAGATGTTATTCAAAATATCATATATATACATATATATATATTATTTTTTTCGTTTTTTATAAATAATTTTAAATATATTTTTCTTTGTATAATAAGATTAGTAATAAAAATTACTTTTGTTAGAATTAATTTTTTAATAATTAATATTCCCAATTTCTTTTTAGATTAAGATTTATTTTTAGGTTAGGAATCTTTTTAGATTAAGAAAAACTAAATATTGAAAAAAATAATGTAAAGATCTATTTATCTATTTTTTAAAAAGTAAATAAATACAGAAATTTTTTTTATTATTGGACACGTAGAATCATTCTGAACCTACCGTTTGAAACTTTACTTTATATAATAAGATACTTTATATACCTAAATCTCAAAGACCTGAACCTGAAAGACTAGACCTGATCGGGTTTTCTAAGCCTAAACAAAACTGTTTTAATGAACTGAACCTGAACCGAAATTGTTAGTTTTGTAACCATTATAAGTCCCGTAACGGAATTTTCGTTATTGATTCATTGTAGAGTTCAGATTTCTGATCTCATTTGGGTAATATTGGCCCACTAGTTCCACTGGCCCATTTACAGTAATGAAGGACCTTCTTCTCCAGCTCTTAGTTATTGTATCCGTGAGTCTTTAGAAAAGAAAGAAGCACTTGCGGTTTGATCTGCAACCCATAATTCATGATTCTCTTGAGCAATATTGATTCCTGTTAAATTTATAGAAAAATAAAAAAACGGTTAATAAATACTCTGTTATAATGATGATGCTTTTGAAAAGGTTTGTTTGCCTTTTTGGTTGCGAAAATGTTTTAATTGGTCATTACGTAAAAATTTGTTGTCTTATTATTCACGTCTCCCTCTTTGAATTCCAGTCACACCGCATAACAAATTGCTTTATTCCAAGTCCATATTTAGTAAATTATCTTATACTATACCACTAATAAATATATATATTTCGATATGTCAAATAAAATCCTTTGTTTGGACCGAAATAAATTAGTATCCATTGGTAGTAAATATCTTCACGTGATCTTACAGTGAGTATATTTAATACCTCTAATTTTTTTTTGTCAAACGAACGACAAATCTCGATCCGTAGCTTAAAACTCATTCCTAAAATTCTTTTTTAAACTACCATAATACAGCAGGTAAGAATCGAACCTGGTACCAAATCATTAGCTAGATCATCCTAACCACCAGACTGAGATCAACTCAGCATTTAATACATCTATCTCGTAAATTATCTTAATTAGCAATATATTTAATTAACGTTAATAATTCTCTTAATTTCTCAATTATTAATAGTGAAGACAGATCGTCGACTTGGAAAATACAAGTGGGTCCCATTCTCATTGGTCCTGTCCAGATTTTTGTGTTTCTCCTCTTCCCTCTTTCTTCCTCTTCCTCAATAATCTCCTCACCGTCCAATGGGAAGTTGCTGGTCTGATGCCTCTTATGGTGGTGGTGGTGGTTTGGTCGGTGTTGGTGGTGGCACTACTTCTAACCCTGCCACTACTAACGATGCCGTTGACTACTACCTCAAGTCTCGTGGCCTCAACGGTCTCTTTTCTCAGATCGAGGTCTGTTTCTTCCTTGTGCTTTTTTCACGATTTGTAAGCCTCTGTTTCTCTTATGATTTTGTTTTGTTTGCAGTTATCGTTCTCTGCTTCCAATTTACGAGACCGGGATGTGATTTCAAAGGTTCGTTTTCTTAATTTCAGAGAAATGCAAAACTCTGTGGAATTGATTTAGGTCTTTTTTGAAGTCTCTTGAAATCTCTTCAGAATGGTGTTTATAGCTTGCTAGTGACTAGTTCCTCGAGATTCATTTTCCTTAAGTTAAGTATATACTTTGGTTTTGGATATTGCAGAGTGATGCAATGGTGGTTGTTTATACTAAAGGAAGAGATGGAACACAACTTGCTGAATTGTTTCGTAGTGAAGTCGTTGTGAATTCTTTGAACCCTAAATGGATTAGAAAGTTTACAATTGGTTATCAGTTCGAGATTGTGCAAACATTGGTGTAAGTTCCTTAAACTTTGGTTATATGCTAAACTTTGAGGGATAAAAGATTAACTTGTAATATTTTGCTGCACAGGTTTCGTGTCTATGATATTGACACTCAGTTTCAAAATTCAAGGGAGGAGGTATCTGCAATTCTCTTCTTCTCTTTTTCACTGGATGTTAGTGAAGCTGCAACACTTACATTTCTTTTTTTATTTTATTTCAGATGCTTAAGCTTGATGAGCAGCAATTTCTCGGCGAGGCAACATGTACATTATCCGAGGTATCAACCCCTTCAATTCTTCCCTTTGTCTCTGATGTATCTTTGAAATATAAAGAAGCGACCTAGTTTTAGTGCATAGCTTCTTGTGTATCGATTTGCTATTTGATTTTATGATGTCGGGCTTACTGGGTCAACTATGCAGATTGTCACCAAATCAAATAGAACGATTGCCTTAGAACTCATGCGGAAGGAAGGTGTTGCTGCAGCACAAACACAGCCACAAAACAATGGAAAACTTGTTGTCCATGCTGAGGAGTCTTTAGCTTCTAAGACCAACACGGAAATAGTTTTTAGGTGCTTGAATTTGGAATCAACAGATACTTTTTCTAAAAGTGTAAGCTATAAACTCTTTGACTAATTACCAGAATTAACATGAGGCATAATTATGACATTGTTGTCGTTCATGCCCAGGACCCCTTTTTGGTGATATCTAAGATTGTAGAGCACGGCTCTCCAATTCCTGTCTCCAAAACTGAGGTTCTAAAGAATGATGACAATCCACTTTGGAAACCAGTCTCACTAAGTGTTCAACAAGTGGGGAGTAAGGTAAAACAATTAGAGAGGTTTCTAATATCTGAGTTTATCCGACCAAAAAGATGTGTCAATTTCTCTTCTGTAATTTTGCAGGACAGCCCACTGGTAATAGAATGCTTAGACTTCAATGGCAATGGCAATCACAATCTGATCGGGTAAATTTATGCTCTTATTTCTTTCCATTATATTTTGGGATATGAAAATGACTTGCCTTAAGCTGAGATAAATTCTTATTTTTTATGAATTTTTTTCAGAAAAGTTCAGAAATCACTTTCAGATTTAGAAAAGCTTCATCTCACTGGCGAAGGAATCAATTTAGTCTTACCTACTGGTGTTGGACATAAACATGAGAACAAGGTATGGACCTTCAACAACTAGTGGTTTCGGTGAAGTTTTAAAATGGTATAAATCTACAACCATTTGCCATTGTTTCAGGTATTAAAGAGCCAGCTTTTTGTGGACAAGTTTACTGAGACCGTCCAGCATACATTTCTAGATTACTTGGCGTCTGGATTTGAATTAAACTTCATGGTTGCGATTGATTTCACGGGTAAAATGATCTGAAAAATGTAAATATTCTCTAGTACATTGCCTTTGATACTAATCTAATTGTCCTTTCTTCCATCAGCTTCAAATGGAAATCCACGCCTCCCAGATTCCTTGCATTACATTGATCCTACAGGACGATTAAATGCCTATCAGAGAGTAAGTACTCATCTATTCAAGTCTTTTTTTTTTTTTTCCTGTAAAAGTGTTAGACTGTGCGTAATCTCCTTTCTTCTGATTCAGGCAATAGTTGAAGTTGGGGAAGTATTGCAGTTCTATGACTTTGACAAACGCTTTCCCGCATGGGGTTTTGGAGCTCGTCCAATTGACATCCCAGTTTCACATTGCTTTAACCTCAATGGAAGCAGTACTTATTGCGAGGTCTTGCAACAAATCGGACTTGCATTGAACTGACTTTTGTAACCGAGTCTCTCAATTAATCTTTGTGTGTGTGTGTGTGTGTTTGTCAGGTAGATGGAATTCAAGGCATCATGAATGCCTACAATGGTGCTCTCTTCAATGTATCTTTTGCAGGCCCTACTCTATTTGGTCCTGTGATCAACGCTGCTGCAACAATCGCAAGTGACTCACTCGCTCAAAATGCAAAGAAATATTACGTCTTGTTGATAATCACGGTAAGTTTTATATCATATCACCAAAAACATGTGTACTCCAAGTCTTGTTTGCTTTGCTATATAAACACAATGTCATGTTTTTTTTGATTGTAGGATGGAGTAATAACAGATCTTCAAGAAACAAAAGACTCATTGGTCAGTGCATCAGATCTTCCATTATCAATCCTCATCGTTGGAGTCGGAGGAGCTGACTACAAAGAGATGGAGGTACTTTACCAAATATGAAAAACATTATGCATTCATTTAGAAACTTAAAATAGATTTTGACAAAGTTATTTTATGTTGTTGCTTATAGATACTAGATGGAGATAAAGGAGAGAGGTTAGAGAGCTCGACTGGTCGCATAGCTTCCCGTGATATAGTCCAGTTTGTTGCATTACGAGACATGCAATGTGAGTTGTGTTCTGTCTTAATTCTCCCCTGGCTTTAACAAAAACGCAGCGTTTAGGATCTTCTTAAAACCATTGTTGTTGTTGTGGTTGCAGATGGAGAAGTGTCAGTGGTAGAAGCACTTCTAGCAGAATTGCCTTCACAGTTTTTGGCATATATGAGAAATCGTAATATCACTCCCACCATCACCACCGAAACCTCTTCTTAATCCCACTCTGCTTTACTCTCTGTACATACTATCAATCACACCCTTATACGATGTCGTTTCGTTTGTTTGTTTTTTTCTCTTTTAATATTTTTTAATTGTCTGGAATTTTTCCATTTTCCAGTTATCCACGTTAATTTATATATTGTATCTCAAGTCTCAAGTCTCGACACTCTATTTGTTTTTCCTTTGACAATACAGATTATTTTTATATATCTCAATATTATTAAATGAATTATTAGTTGTTTTCGGTGTATTTAAGATTACATTCTGTTTCAACGGTCAAATATATTTAGTTGTTGACTTCATTTTGTCGTTGGATTTAATTGGACTTTTCTTAGCCTAACTTTAAACGTGACCGTTGATGTAACTTTACCGTACTTCTCGCTATAAATAAATTATAAAAATAAATAAATGATTTTACAACAAAAATAACAAATGATTGAATCTATAAGATCTTATCAAATTTATGTTTTTTTTTCAGGAGTATTTTCTTTTCAAATAATTGAATCTATAAGATCTTATCCATCAATAAACTCTCAAATTCCATGTGAACAGCATATAATTTTTATGTTATAATACTATAATCGGGTGGAAAAAATAACAGAAATAACATATAATTACTTGACAAAAAACATTATTTTATTATAAGATTATAATTATCCTACTGTTCAAAATAAATAGAAACGTAAAAAACAAAAGTCTAAGTCAAGTCGTTGATATGCAAAGTAACATAATGTGAGGTGGTCAAACTCATTATTCTTGCTTAGCATATTTAGAGAAATTTGTATCGTCGTTTTCTTATTAGTCAACAAAACTGACAATATCTCCCCATGCGTAACAAAAATAGGTCTTTTTCTTTTCAATCAAATTCAAATTCATTGACATGCTATACTCTCCCTCTCTCTCAGTTGATCGACTTTCTTATACACTTTTTTTTTGTCGTAAGCTTAGCTATAGAATCTCTTTTTTGTACTATAAATTTAGCTAGACTAACCTAATTTAGCTACATAGTATTATTTAATAATAAGTGTCTCAAATCATGATTAATCAATGATCAGATGAGTTCGTTTATAGATCCTGAAATTTGTTTAATGTTTTCTAATCTTCAACATAATTAATTATTTTCGTAATCCCTTCAAAAAATGTTACCCTAAGTTTCTCAAAAACAAACTGCGTGTTACATAATACTATACATATTGTTGACAAAATATATAAATAAAAAATGTGTGTCACGTGCAACGAAATACTTGACCAAAAGAACAAGACTCAGGTTCGTCTCCTACTTCCGTAATAAAAAAAAAAACCTCACACTGAGTATAGAAAGTGAGTTTGTTTTTGAGAAAAATTAATAGTTGAACTTGTCAAGGGTCCCATAATTGTGAACATTATCCTTAAATGTTCTATTTTTTCATACCAGAATGGTTCTTAATATATTACTAATATTTTGAACATTGCAAACTTCCTAAACCTAGACTATTTAGGTCTTGTATGTTTCGAGGTTGCTAGTGACTATACTAAAAAAATTAACTTTTTTTCGTTTAACAGTTGCCAACGACCATAACTCGGTTTTTTTCTTTTAAATTTTTATAAAATTTATAACAAAAAGTTAAATACACTACAAGAAAACAGGTGTTTCGCTACGGAAATTTGCAATGCCAAAATTCTGTCGCAAAAATGTTACGAAATTGCGATAAATTTGCGAGGGATGACATGACGTCGCAAAAACGACGCAAAATTGCGACGAAATAGGAAATGTGTAGCAAATTTGCGAGACACTTGCGACATATTTATTCCATTGCAAGTTCAGCGAGGCATTTACAATGGCATTGCGATGGAACACACGTCCCTCGCAAATCAGTAGCAAACTTTCTTTCTTTCCCTATAAATAGCCCATATGAGATTGTATCTTCACACCAAATCTCAAACACTAAGAGAGAGAAAGTAGAGAAAAAAAAATATTGTTGCCAAAAAAAAATTTTGGGAAATAAAAAACTTTGAGAAAGAGAAATAAATGACGTCGGAAGCTGAAGTGGTTGCATTACGACAATGGATGTATAATCGAAGAGATATAGAGAGCGGAGAGGTGACGAAGGAGTTTCGAGATGGGTTGCGAGCATTCATAAATCAGGCAGCCAATAACCCATTTACTCCAAATGACGGTAACATCTTTTGTCCATGTTTAAAATGTGGGAACATAAAATATTTGAATATAGATATGGTGAAACGACATCTATATAATAGAGGATTTACTCCTAATTATTATGTGTGGTTTTCACATGGGGAGGGGTATAGTTTGGGTGTTGGAAGTAGTAGTACAGGTGCTGGTATTGATGATCAACCTAGGACTGATAATACTAACTATAATTATGGCGGAAATATGTTCGAAAACTATGATCATCTGCAAGGAAATAGGTATCATGATACGGTTACAGATGCATATCATGGTAATATATGTGGTGTAATTGAATATACAATTGAAGAACCCAACCCCGAAGCAAAACAATTTTATGATATGCTAGATGCTGCAAATCAACCTATCTATGAGGGATGTAGAGAAGGTTTATCCAAATTGTCATTAGCATCTAGGTTGATGTCTATTAAAAGTGAGGAAACATAAGTGAGAGAAGTATGAATCAATTAGCAGATGTGTTTAAAGAGTATTTGCCAGAAGATAATAATTCTGCTGGGAGTTATTATGAAATGCAGAAGTTAGTTGTAGGTCTTGGATTACCATCAGAAATGATTGATGTTTGCATTGACAATTGCATAATTGTTTGGAAAGAGGATGATAAGTTGCAGGAATGTCGATTTTGCGGGAAGCCGAGATACCGAGCAACACGTGGAAGGACGCGTGTCCCATACAAACGTACGTGGTACCTGTCACTTATAGATTAAAACAATTCTATCAATTAGAAAGAACATCAACGGCAATGAGATGGCATGCGGAACATATAGTAAACAAAGGCGAGGTGACACATATGTCCGATGCAAAGGCTTGGAAACATTTTTATGTAATTTTAAAACATTATTAAAAATGTTTTAATAAATATAAGTTATTTCTGAAATTAATTTTTTTAGAATAATTAAATGAAATATGTAAATTTATAATTATTTTTAAAATTAATTTTTTGGATTATATTGATTTATAAAATGATTTTGGATTTTTGTAATCAATTTCAAATTTTTATTATTTTAGATGTCTCGAGGTTTTTCTAATCATTATACGCAATATCTTACTGATACCTGTGAGTATCATCCACCGACTCCTCCTGAATCTGGCGGTTCGCATCCTTCGATGACTTCCGGTTCGAGATCTGTTCCTCCAACCCCCGGTGCTAGTTTCAGCCCACAACCAGGCTATTTTCCGGTAGGAGAGACCAGTCAGGGACCTCCCCGTGTTCCTCCTCCCGTGCCACCTCACGATGCTGACTGGATGACTGCTCTTCAAAGTATACTCAGCGAGAATGTCCATAAGTATCTTCCCAATCTTCATCCGTAGCATCCAGCGGGAACTTATTGGTATGTTTTTAAACTTCTAAATTAATTAATTAATAAATATATTATTATTAGTTTTATAGTTTTTGTTTGGTTCAAAATATGTAGGTTCGAAGATGACCGGCTGGTGGCGACAACAATCAAGGAAATCTTTTCACAGGATTTCCAAGAACCGCACGCAAATTTTACCCAGACCCCGCTCCACATCATTGATAGATGGTTTATGTCCTTTGCGGTAATTTATTTGTTGTTTGTTTTTTTAAGTACTGTTTTTTTGTGATTTATGACTTTTAGTAATTTAATATTTTTTTTGTAGTGACAGTTCCACTGGGAGTTTTCCATCACAAGGCTAGTGCGCAAAGAGTTTGAGACTTCGTTGAGGAAACGGATGTGCGATCACGTTGGACGTTGGAAGGGTAAATGGAAAAAGAAGGGTGACGAGGCTAAGCCCCAATGGTTCAAAAAAGAGGTCTGGGAGGGTCTTGTTCGGTATTGGGAAGATGACAAGTCGAAGAAGAAGTCTGAACTATATAGCAAGGCTCGATTGTCTGATCCTGAAGGCTTAGGTCCTCACAAGCATTGCTCGGGACGGACTTCGTTTAGAGCCCGAGCCCGCATGGAGGTAAATATTTGAAATTATTTAAATTGATTCAATTTTAATAGATTATTTAATATTTTATTCTAATTTATATGTTTCAGCAAGAGGCATCAGAAGATAGTCACTCAGACTTGGTGAAGACTCTTCATAACACCAAACGCAACAAAGTTGGGGTGTTTGTGGACAAGAAAGCAGAGCGGCTCTACAACGATGTTACTGCAAAGTTGCAGGAACTGACTCAGTCTTCCGGTGAAGAGAATTCTGCATTTGGTGGACTATCTATTGCTCAGAGGAACAAATTTTACGTCGAGGTAAGATTGTTTTAAATCATTTCTTTTATTTTCCTCCATACTTAATTATTATATTAACGTTAAACTGTATTTCTTTTATTAGCTCGCTCCCCGTAAAAAGGGGAGACTATTCAGCACCGGATCACTCGGGTCGATGATTGACCAGTGCATATCGCCGGAAGGGTTCTCTCAGTCATCTAGATCTTCTGATCATGAGCTGAGAGAAATAGTAGATCGTCAAGCCCAGGTGATTGATTGGACGATCGATGAGCTAGCTAAGGCGAAGAAGAAGATATCGACATATGATCGGTTGTGGTCTATCATGGCGAGGAAAGACCCAGAGTTAGCTGATGCATTTGTGGAGTTGACCGACGAAGAAACGGGATCCGGTTCGGGGAATGCGGACCAATATGAAGAACTGTAGTTTTTTTTTTGTAAAATATTTTATTTCTATTAATTTGAATTTTATTTATTTGTTTTTTTTAAAATAACTTATAATAGTCCATCACAAATCCTTAGGTAGTCACATACTTCGCATATTCGTCGCAAGAAAAGAACTTCTCGCAAAGTCGTCGTAAAACTTGTCGGCAAAACTGTAGCAAAGAGAAACGTCGCAAATCCGTTGCAACCATAAGTCGTCGCAAATCCGTTGCAATCAGAAGTCGTCGCAAATCCGTCGCAATCACAAGTCGTCGCAAGATTGTCGTAGTACGCCGTAGGTTTTCTGCTACACCAGCAGTATTTGCGATGTCGTGTTTTGCGACGGATTTGCGATATTTTTTTCCGTCTCAAATCTTGCGACGGCCTTGCGATGTTTCTTCCTTTGCGACTAACGTTTTGAGATGTTTCTGGGGACGTCGCAATGCCATCTCAAATTTTCATTTGCGACAGCTTTGCTACGTTTTTCTCATCGCAATTCACTAGTTTTCTGGTAGTGATATATTTATAAGAATAAAAATTTATTTTATTTTGTTTTATTTTATTTAATCTTATTTTATATTATTCAAAACTTCAACTTCAACAAGAATTTATAATTAAATTATTTCAGATATTAATGAAAAAGAAAAAAAAAAAAATATATATATATATATATCGTATGTCTATAAGTAGAGCATCCATAACAACATTTTCAATTCACACGTTTTCACTTAAGTTAGTGATACTAAATATTTTTGTGGACTAAATATGTATCAAATGCAATTTGCTTAGTCTTAATTCAGGCCTGGCCATTGGATTTTAATGTTGCTCATTAAATTACTTTTTGAAAGACAAAGGCAATGCTCGGTCTAAGTTTTGAGAACTGGTCTTGGACCCGTTCGTTGGCATTTATTTGTCTTGTTGTTTTCATTTTCTTAGTTTTTTTTTTTGTTAATAGTTAGTCGTTTCATAATATTTTTCTTTTTTGGTTTTTTTTTGTAGTTTCCTTTTTTCCGCTTCGAGTTCCTATGCTAGAAAGATCTAACATTTGCACATAAAAAACTTGTGATTAAATGCTCTATTAGAATGCTATTAATATTTCATATAGAACGTTAATCTAATATATATATATATATATTTGTGATTTAAGAACTAATCCACTCATTACCATATTCCATTATGTTCAGTTGGGAGCCCAAAGTTAACCCTCTCTGCGGATTTAATCTACACACAATCAAGGGATAATCTTTTTTTTTTGTACTGTGTTCAAAAGCTATGTGGACATATATCGATCTATATCCAAATCTTTTTAGGAAAGAAAAGTAAAAAATCCCACTTAAGATCACCACTAACACATAAGTGAACTTCTCTTTTAGTTTATATCACATAGGCAAATAATTAATTAACTTTGTTTTTAAAGGATATATATGATCAACACATAGGCAAATAATTTTTTTTTTTTTTTTTGGTTCATTAGCTTGTTTTAGAAAGTGTCGGTTTGTAGTTTGTACAAAAGAATACCTCTGTTTTTTTGTTCCGCATTTTTTAATCAATCTTTGAAAAGATCAGCAGAATGTTTTTACTCTTCAATTCCATTCATGTCATGTTTTCGAGAAAGAAACAATTAAACAGAGTATGTACATGCATGCATTTTCCATCTAAATTTTATTCCTTTATGTCATTTTGAATCTTTATACAGCGTTCATATTATTTTACAAATTTTATAAGAGCTTTTGGTTTCTTATCGAATCTTTATTTTATGCATTTTTTTTTCTTAACTTGTTCAGATTCACACGTACGCATTACATGCAATAAGCAAATCAAACAGCCTTTTCACGCGTCTTTACAATTTCAGCATGTATACACTCATATAATAATTAAGTACATGATTTTTATGTGTCTTGAAGATTATTATAGCTAGAAAAAATAAATAACTTTTTATATAATAAATATGCAAAACTTCAGCTTGACGTTATAGTAATATTTCTTATGTTCACACAGAAAACTTGCTTCTATAAAAACCTGCAAAACTCAAGCACCCAAAAACCCTAATTACTCTCGCTCTCATCTTCCTTCTTCTTTGTTTCCATGTTCAAATCTTAAACCCTAAAACATATAATTCCAATCTAAATCACCTGAAAATAAGGAATACAAAGTTTTTTGCAAAGCTGGTGAATGAATTCAAGAAATCATGGAAAGAGGCCATATAGAGCCGATGAATCAGACGAAAAGAAAGAAGGTGAAGATGGTGAGAACATATTCCCTTTCTTCTCGGCTCGATCCCAATACGACATGCGTGCCATGGTCTCAGCCTTGACTCAAGTTATTGGAAACCCAAGTGGCTCTCATGATAATAATCCACATCAACCAGTTGTGTATAATCAACAAGATCATAACCAAATTGTTCCTCCCACTCAAGATCAAGGTATATTTCTTGTAGTATATGTATAAATGAGTTATATAACCAACAAGTGATGATATGCCAGTGGCTCCCTTGGTGCCAAAGGTCCAAGGGGTCTAAGTTCGAATCCACTCTTTGGGAGGGGTTCACATGGACTCTCCCGGTCCTTGAGGGGATATATATACTCGAAAGGTAATGATATCCTTAGTGTCGGAGATTCCGTCCCCACTGGTTGGAATGTGCGGTCATCTAGAAGCTGGAACTCTCCGTTTACCAAAAAACTAAGTTATATACCAAATTTAGATATGTCATATGTGAATAATGTTTTCACTTGTTGATTATTTGAAGGAAATATGAGGAAAAGACACTATAGAGGAGTAAGACAACGACCTTGGGGAAAATGGGCAGCTGAAATTAGGGATCCACAAAAAGCAGCAAGAGTCTGGCTTGGGACATTTGAGACTGCTGAAGCTGCAGCTTTAGCTTATGATGAAGCAGCTCTTAAGTTCAAAGGAAGTAAAGCTAAACTTAATTTCCCTGAAAGAGCTCAACTAGCAAGTAACGCTAGTACTATAACTAATCTACCAAGCTATTACTCTTCTAATAATCAAGTTTACTACTCAAATCCACAAACCACACCATATAACTATAACCAATACTACTATAACCAATATCTTCAACATGGAGGAAATACTAATGATGCACTAAGCTATAATTTGGCTGGTGGAGAAACTGGAGGCTCAATGTATAATTATCAGACCTTATCTAATACATCTTCATCTTCTGGTGGATCTTCAAGGCAACCAGAAGAACAAGACTATGCTAGGATTTGGCATTTTGGAGATTCTTCACCTCCTAACTAAGTCAGGCTTTGAAGTAATAAGGCATTTTTGAGTCACTTGTTATGAGGACTTGTTTATTGAGTGATTTATATTTCCATTACTTGTGTGTTGTTTGTGATCACTTTGTTTTTTTCTTCTTTCAAGAGTTTTTATGGGGTTCTTTGTTAATTACCCTTTGCATTTGGATTTCTTTAATTAAGGTTTTTTTTTTTGGGTAATTCGTTTTGTATCAAGAAGAATTCAATTATATACAAAGATATTACCCTCTAAATTTATTGGAGTATTTTCAAACAGATACACATGCAGACATATAAAAATATTGCAGAACTGTAACATTTGAGAGTAATTATGTTGCGAGGCGTCAGAAATGAAGCAAACAAAAATATATTTCGGTTTGTTACTCATATAAGATTGAACATTCCTTCACTCGTTTAGGTTTAATGTTCTTTTCCTGATAAAAAAAATGAAGGTTTAATGATACAAGTCCAATTTTCTTGGACTAATTAAGTGGATGTCATAATTTGTTTAACTCAAACTTTAGTCTTTTACCACATTTTCTTTGTTTAATGATTTCAAATTCTAAATGTTCTTATGATAACTGTACCATGATCATACACCATAAATTTTTTTAAAGCAAAATCAAGTCAGAGTATCCCTAAATGTTATAAATAGGTTTTTTTCGTAAGTCAGTTTGGATTCACCAAAATTATTACGTCTATATATGGTCAGGCTAATTAAGAAACCTACGTTTATTATTTCAAAGGACACTAGATTGCATGTTGATCAGGGTTTCAAAAATATTAGTTTTAAAAAAAATATTAAAACCGATAGAGTCAGTGATCCAAATCTCCTCGAAATTATCAAAAAAAAGTAGATGTATCCAGTTCTTTACCTCGATAAATTTGACCCAATGAGAAGTTTAACAATCTAATTTCTCCTCTAAAATAACTTGAATATTAATTTGTCCCTCTGGTTGATTTTATTTAGTTAAATCGATTTAATTGATATTAGATCGGTGTCTCATGAATATATAGCATACTAAAACCTAGTTCATTTACTCTTTAAGTGAACATTGAAGCATATATGTAAGTTAAAGAGTAAACGAACTAGGTTTTGTATGCTATACACTCACGAGACACCGATCCAATATCAATTAAATTGATTTAACCAACTCAAATCAACCAGAAAAATTAATATTCGAGTTATTTTGGAGGAGGAATTAGATTGTTAAACTTCTCGTATTGTCAAATTTATCGAGACAAAGAACTTGGTACATCTAAATTATTTTGATAGTTTCAAGGGGATGTAAATTCTTCGACCCAATACGGATATAATGAAACTTTTGCAAGACATTATGTTGTTTCTTACTTCGTATTAAAGAAACAAAGATTAGAAACTGAGATTACAAGTATCAAGTATGAAACCTTGACCAAAACAGATTCCCTCAGCTTATGTTCAAAGTCTTGATTTTTGTCAATTCAAAGAGGTTGACTCCTTTTGACCTATGCTTTTATTTATATTTTTAATTCAATTTTTGAAATACAAGTTCTGCAAACATACATATATATATATAATCATACGTTAATTATAATACATAATGATATAGGAAATGTGGACGCAGATTCAGGAAAAATATATTAGAGATGACATTAGTGGCTTTTGCTAATATTGTTATATTCAGAAAGAAAAAAACTCAATTTTAAGAATATCTGATTAGAGTTAGATTCAATGCACATACGGTTATAGAAATGAAAAAATCATTTCGTTTTGAAATTGAGAGACTCAATTTTCTTACAATCATATCAATTGAAATGATGGTAGCTATGATCATGTATTACGTTACTATTAAATACTTTCCGACCAACGCGTTATTGTCTTCTTAAATAGTTTTCTTCATATTTATTTAATTATTTAGTTATATGTTTAATTTCTTCAATTTTTACATGCGTGTATATTATTAACCGTAATAGGTTGGGTAGTGCTTGAAACTTATTGGTAAGAAGATGTCGGCCGCCGACATAAATCTGTACTTCCAATTAACTTCAAGACATTCGTGGAACTTCAAAAGCATCTTTGTTTTTTCTTCTCAAATATCAATTGTTAGCACGCGCGAATGAAGCGCGTGTATAACACCACCGTAATTGACCCAAGCTACTCTTCGAAGTTCTTTTGTTAGCCTTGACTCGTGATAGTCTTTAAGTATTTTTATGGGTGATAATGTAATATTACTGAACATTATTGTAGTTATAAGTATAAATCTCCAAAGACATAGTAATGTTTTATATCTTAAAACTTTTTATAAAAATGATTGGATATACAAGTTACAACCTATAAATCAGCCTCAATATGTAAAGTTTTATGTAGGAAAAAAAACTAGAAAAACACACCTATGTTGTTTATACCATAAAACTAACGAATTGCTGCGGTAAACACTATAATTGTATGTTTAATTTACGTCATTTCAAAATTTTATTTTTTTCTATGATCGAGTTTAACATGGTTAAAGTTTTAAAAACATTAATTATAACTAAACACACGTTTTAGACATAAAATTTGAATTTACGATTTTTCGTGTTGAAATTATATATATAAATATGTGTTAACTATAGTTAACACTCTTTAAATTTTAACATGTTAAATTTGATCATAGAAAAATATAAAGTTTGATAATCATGTACTAAACATGCAATTATAATGGATGTGTAAAATGCAAAAAATTCAGGTAGATTTTGGGTAAAAATAACATAATTTGTGTATTTTAAAGTCTTTTTCTTTTATGAACTCTGGGAACTAAAGAATTAAAATACTATTTGTCGGGAAAACAATGACCAACACATGAAACGAGCACACATTTTTCAAACAAAATGTAAGTAAAGAAAAGTTCCGACATGTTACAAAAAAGAGCCCCATATATTTAAAAATGTTCGAAGTTCATAATTTGTTTTGGTATGTAATACAAAAGTCACTTGGGAAGTGAAGTATTAAAACAGCCAAAACTTAAATTAAATATATCGACCGTTGCTTAGCTTAGAAAACAATTGAAATAATTAAACAGAAATACAACTATTATCCCGACAGAAAGAATAAAAAGAAAATGGAAACGTTGACAATAACGAAAATGTGAGATGGCCGCACGCACGCCGACTTCACCGCCCTTTCAACCTTTGCGGCCTTCTAAACTCTCTCTCGCATCTCTCAACCACTTCCCCTTTCCTTTCTTTTCAAACTTATCGGCCTTACACACGTATGAATACTTGCATACTTATACTCCTATAACTTATATTATAAATGCATTGGACCTATTGGACTTACTCATTGTTTACAGCTCCGCCCACTTCTCTAACCCTAATTGTACGGCCCATTTTACAATAAAACGTATGAAATGATCTTTTAATGCAAGTTTCACGTGATAATTTATGTGCTATATTTTTGTCAAAATTTGTAGGTTGAAAGTATTTTTGACGGTGGAGAGACCACGTCTGTTCCGAAAACGTCTGATTTTGGGATTGTGACATTAAACACATAGAATCATAACTTTTGTTTTGTCTGTGAAATGGAAGAATAAGTAAGGAGAATCTTATAAGCTCTAGTAATATAATCAAAACCTTTTGTTCGTAAAAAGGAAAACGGCATCTTTCTTTATGCGTTTTAGAAAATTGTAACTAATTATAATATATATGTACACTTTTTTCAACCAAAAGAAAATAAAATATACATACACTTTATGCCATTAACATTCCAAAAATAGTATAACAAACTACAAGGTCAAAGATCGTGTATAAGGGAATGTCAAAAGTGTTTTGGTAATAATAAAAACCGACTTGACGGAATCAAAACCAGAGACCTAACTCCACCAATTAACCCTGGCATTCGGTTCTTCGATTTGGTTCGGGTCGATTCTTTCGGTTCTCAGTTCTTTCGATTTTCGGAACCAATAGTTATTTATTAAAATTCGGTTCGGTTTCGGTTCTTGAAATTTAGTGACTAATAGGTACCTATTAAATTCGGTTTGGTTTCGGTTCGTTTCCGGTTCGGATACTTATATTTAATTTTATAAAAAAAAATCATTAAAAACCATAAATTAGTTATAAGAACTTGAAAATTTTAGGTTTTTAGTAATTTTGATTCAAAGTAATTAACAAATTTAGATTTAAAATTACAATTTTAAATATTTAGATTATTAAATTCTAATGAATAACTATTTTTAAATATACAATTGTATTTCAGTTTTTGATTCAGTTTTCGGTTCAGTTCCGATTTTTTTGGTTCTCGAATTTTGGAACTATTCAGTTATTTCGTCGGTTCTAGTTCAGTTTGGTTCCTTTTATTTTGGTGTGGTTCGGTTCAGTCTTTTAATTTTAGTTATTATGCCGAGGGCTAATACCAATTTAGCTAGAGTCAGTTCCACAGAATATTAGTATTAAAACACTAATTCTCTTGAAGTCATTCATATCTTTGAATTCCGAAATAGGAGACAGAACCATCGAACACATCAATTTTAAATTATTTTTCTAAAACTTGAGATACACTTTATTGAAAATCAATTTTACATTTAAACGTAAAATTGACAATTCGGTTTTGGTTAAAACCGGTTTAAATTTGACTGACTCATTCACACGTGCCGGGTGGATTTGCACGTGGAAATTAAGAGGGAAGATAGAAAGAGAGAAAGCGAGAGAGATTGGGAATGTGTTACCGTCACTTGCGGTTGACAGATGACGCCGGATTTTGCTTCACCGGCAATCCATTAGAGCCTGACTCACAGACTCATATGGTCACACGTACATTAATCCCTATTTGTCTCTCTGACTCTTGACTCTTCAGTATTTTCAAAGTGGACTTAGTTTCCAATATTTGAATATCGTATTGCTGTTTTTTCTGATTTGAATTTGGGGATTGTGTTTCGTTCTTCCTCGAGAAGACTCGTTCGGTGTTATTGAGGTCAGTTGTTTCTGATTGCCCATTGAGGTCAGTCTCTCAGGTTGTATAAATTGAAGACGATGATGAACGATCCATAGAATCATTCAAAGAAGCATTCTCTATTTTTAATTTTGTTCTGGATTTGATATTGTGAATTCGCAATGGAGTCGAAGGCTAAATACAGAAACCAGATGAAGAAACCTGTATCCATTACGATGGAGCATGTTATGTTGGCATTACGCGAGACTAAGGAAGAGAGAGAGATCAGGATTCGTAGTTTGTTCGATTTCTTTGATAATTCGAACCTAGGGTTCTTAGATTACGCTCAAATCGAAAAGGGTTTGGAATCGCTTCAGATTCCTCCTGAGTACAAGTACGCTAGGGATTTGTTTAGAGTCTGCGACGCGAATCGAGATGGGCGTGTTGATTACCAGGAATTTCGTCGATATATTGATGCTAAGGAGCTTGAGCTTTACAGGATTTTCCAGGCCATTGATGTCGAACACAATGGCTGCATTTTGCCTGAAGAGCTTTGGGAGGCTCTTGTTAAAGCCGGTATGTCATTCCTTTACTGTTCCATTTATACAGTTACTTTTGCAAAGGGATCATTCCCCCCTCACACAATCAATGAAAAGTTTGGTGAGTTTCTACTGATCATCATGCAAACTCCGAGCCTTTGTTTGAACTGTGGAGGTTGATTGTTTACTGTGAATTTGCTAATGGTATTGTGTTGATGTTACAATGTGTTCTTGATTGATCGGTTTTAATAGTGTTTCTCTGTTGCGGAAGCTTTTCTTTTCTTCCATTCGCTTGTTATGGATCTCCAACCTATATAAGTCCCACAGTTATGTTCTTGTAGGCATTGAGATCGATGATGAGGAACTCGCTCGTTTTGTGGAGCATGTTGATAAGGACAACAATGGAACAATAACATTTGAAGAGTGGAGGGATTTTCTTTTGTTATACCCTCATGAAGCAACCATTGAGAACATTTATCATCACTGGGAAAGGGTATGCTTGATAGACATTGGGGAGCAAGCTGTTATACCAGACGGTATAAGCAAACATGTCAAAAGAAGCAGATTACTTCTCGCTGGAGGACTAGCTGGAGCTGTTTCTAGAACTGCAACTGCACCTCTCGATCGCCTGAAAGTTGTTTTGCAAGTTCAAAGGGCACATGCAGGGGTCCTCCCGACCATTAAGAAGATTTGGAGAGAAGATAAGGTGATGGGTTTCTTCAGAGGTAATGGGCTAAATGTAATGAAGGTTGCTCCTGAAAGTGCCATTAAGTTTTGTGCTTACGAAATGCTAAAACCCATGATTGGAGGAGAGGACGGTGATATTGGTACAAGTGGGAGGCTTTTGGCTGGTGGAACGGCTGGTGCAGTGGCTCAAACGGCTATTTACCCTATGGATCTCGTCAAGACTCGGTTACAGACTTGTGTCAGTGAAGTTGGAAAGGCACCAAAGTTGTGGAAGCTCACAAAGGATATATGGGTTCGAGAGGGACCTCGGGCGTTCTACAAGGGTCTCTTTCCTTCTCTTCTAGGGATTATTCCTTATGCAGGAATTGACCTAGCTGCATATGAAACGCTAAAAGACATGTCTAGGACATATATTCTTCATGACAGTGGTTAGAACATCAAAGCCATATATCTAGGCGTACGATTGTTCTATGATATACTAAAAACAGCTTGAAATTATGCAGAGCCGGGTCCGCTGATTCAGCTCAGCTGTGGAATGACATCAGGAGCTCTCGGAGCATCATGTGTTTATCCATTACAGGTAGTAAGAACAAGGTAAAACTCTGAACATCCGAAAACATGTAACAGATATATACATGTGTTTCTTTCTACTCTGTTATTAATTGTAAAAACAAGCTTGATCTTTCTCATGTCAGAATGCAAGCGGATAGTTCAAAGACGACAATGAAGCAAGAGTTTATGAAAACGATGAGAGGCGAAGGTCTTAGAGGTTTCTACAGAGGACTCCTACCTAACCTTCTCAAAGTAGTTCCTGCCGCAAGCATCACGTACATTGTCTATGAAGCTATGAAGAAAAATATGGCTCTTGATTAGCCAATACGATCCTAAAATTTTCTCAGGGTTTAGTTATATTCTTTTTTGTTCTCAAGGGGTCACTCTCGACTTTTGACCCCTACATTATCATATAACCAAAACAAGACTCAGATTGTAACATGTCTGCTCATCGATGTGTTCGCGATCGAGACCCAAATCTGTGATGAACCCAAAGGAAGCTTTGATTTTGCCTCTTTTCTTTATTAGCTTATACAAACTTGATACAACAAATCACTTTCGTCCCAGAGAAAAACATTGAGGCGACCCGGTACCACAATCATTGATTACAACAATATTAAACCAAATGTGATAAATCATTACCACATTTCGAAAATAAAAAATAACATAAGTAAAACAAGTAATCCCGGTCAGAAAACTAAAGGAAGTTTTTGGATATCCTCGTTAAGATCAATCCTTGACAGATGAAAGTTTTGGTGCTACTGAAAGCGGATTAAACATATACTTAGTTGAGATTTTTAGTTTGATGGAATTATGTATTAGATTTACTAGAATTGTCTTAAAAAATTTGTATTAGGTTCTACTCCTTGAAATTGTTATGGCAACTTACATTATTTGTGGTTTATTTGTTGAAATTTTGTTTTTTTTTAAACTAATATTAGTTTTCTGTTTTTTCTTTCCGTCAGAAGATTATTTTAATGATGAGATGCATAAGATACATGAGAAAAGGTCAAGACCAAGGGCATTACATTGTGAAACAAAAACGTAATATGATATCTATAACGGTGAAGCCCACCATGGCGATAACTCCACACAAAACAAAACAAAAGTCAAACCTAGACAAAACCAAATTTTAAAACTAAACTAACTAAACTATAAAGCTTAAGAAAACAAACAAGTAACAAATACATCTCCAAAAAAGTGATAATAGACAAAAAAAAATATATACTAAAATCATTAATTTGGTTCCACATTTCAGTAGACATAAGTTTCAAAGAATTTAGTTCTTGCAGCAATTTATGTAATGGATTAACTATCTTTAAACACTAAATTCACTGGGTTTTTTTCTCTAAAATTGGAAGCGGAAGAAATTTTTGAAAGAATAATTAGAACGAGAAACAGAGGGAAAAAAATAACGGAAGATTTTAGTTATAGCAAACAAAATAATAAAATAACCGAGTATCCTTATGAGTTATGAGTATATTTCCATTTCTTTCAATTACGACTTTACGAGACTTATTTGTTCTTAGTTTTTCTAGTTGAAGCTCATGTGTAATCTTATTGGTGATTTGAATTAAAATTGAAGCTCATGTGTCAATTCCTCAAACCTCCAAATGAGAAATGACTAATATGTGGCATAGAAAAACATCAATTATGTTTAATTACTCTTTATATCTCAGTCAGATGATATCTAAGATAGATGCATAATAATAATAATAATCTATAAAAATTATTTAAAATACTTTTATATCCTAATTAATATGAATAAGTAATAGAGTTATATGGAAAAAAAAGTAGAGGTGAAACATATGGAGCATTGTGTTTTGTTTGACTTCCTAAAACAATGCACTAATTTTACAAATAAGCTCAGTTCTATGTCCGTTCATTAATATTCTTAATTATTGATCATTTGAGATCATTTTACATTTATATATGCTCCATGATTGTGACAATGATATTGTACCTAAACATTTGTTTATTTTAAATGTTATTTCAGTCTTAACAATATATTAAAAACCAATGATTTAAATATTTCGTTGTTGTACTCGTTTTTTTGCTCATTTTGGAGACATTAAATTATAATATAGACTATATATCACAATTTGTGAACACTATAATTTTTAAGTCGTAAATTTCACAGTGATTTTATGTGTTTTTCTTTTTATAGAGTGCTACTTGTGAATCACAACTTGGATCATAATATATAAAGATAGTAGTGTAAAAGAAACA
This sequence comes from Lepidium africanum, assembly GCA_900406405.1. Taxonomy (NCBI): domain Eukaryota; kingdom Viridiplantae; phylum Streptophyta; class Magnoliopsida; order Brassicales; family Brassicaceae; genus Lepidium; species Lepidium africanum. The sequence continues at coordinate 36,947 of OVAX01000915.1, read as the reverse complement.
ACATGATCATAAAGCTAAAACAATCGGAATACTTCTCGTCAGAGATTTACACATCACCGGAAACTTCACCGGAAAAATAAAAACATAAAGATAATAATATAAGAAAGAGAAATACGAAGAAGAAAGGCGTAGCCTTCCCTTTGCCTCTGATGACTTGCCGTTTGTATCCTTCCCTCTGTTTAACCATAACCAGAGTAAGATAACGGAACCGTGCTAACTTCCGTCAACCATAGCTCGAAAGCTTCTTAACGCCGTCTTCTTTTTCCGTTTCTTCCTCCACATCTTCTTCTTTCATTTAGTCTTCTTCGCTCTATGCTCACTCCATTTATAATGATGCTTCACTTGGTCCCATAATTTTACTTTATCTTTTCTATTGTTTTTATAAGAATTTAAAATATGTTTTCTTTAATTTGATTTCAACCTATGGAATCTTTTTGAAAGTTATACCTAACTTCGGTAAAAATAATTAATAACATTAACGTGCCTATTCAACTTTTTCTATTTATTAAGAAATTCAGTTTGCATTATTGCATAAGACAATTAAAAAGTATTAAAGCATATCGTTGGTCCGAAACAGTTAGTTCTAAAGTTTTGATAGACATAGTTGTATATAATGAAAATTTTGATTGTTGATGGTTGATACTATTTTTATTTATTGATTTACAAACAAAGAAGTTGAATAATTTCATTATACTGCAACCAACGATTAAAACCATACTGTTGAAGCTAGTGGAATAATAGTGTTAAGAAAATAAAACATATTATAATGAAAAATTCAAAAAAAAAGAGAGAAGAAAACATATTATAATGAAAATAGAGAATGATAAAAGATTTATGACAAGAAGTATCGAGGTGGTTTCAAAAGATGAAAGGAATTATTATATAGTTTTTTGCTATATTTATTTTCCACTTGTCGGATTATTTACTAATACATTTTCTAAAGGTCGCAGCATAAACTATTGTTATTGTTAGTAAATTATTGATGGTATTTACAGAAAATTTGAAAACACTATGTTAAATATTGATGATTCAGCTAATAACTTAGTATTAGGGTTCGATTTATACCCGTTGTATTATAGTAGTTTAGAAAAAGAATTTTAGGGGCAGACTTTAGGCTATGAATCGAGTCTTACCAATCTAATGTTGACAAAAAAATATTGTTTAAAAAGTGCATATGGACTTTAGCATAGTGACAGGTGGTAAATATATTAAAGGCATTATGTACTTGCATATTCTGGGATCAAGTCTTATGACATACATTATGTAGAAATTTAGCTAATACACTCGTCGGTTGTGCCCCAATATTTAAAAAACAAAATATTATTTAAAAAGTAATAGAAAAACATATATGGCAGTGCAAAAAAAAAAATACAAATAATTTTCAAAAATCCAATTCTTTGCTTTGTAATTCTATTCTTTAATTTGGATAAAAAGTTAATATTTATTTACCTACCAAAGTCAAATTTAAACTTGAACCAAAAAAAAAAGTCAATGTATATATTTTTTTGTCCGGCTGTTAGAGCCTCCCAATATAGTTTTCAGGATACTATAATGGTCACTATAAAAAAAATTTGTATTGGTACTTAATATTTTGTTACAATAACATATATTTCGTCACAATATAAAGATATTGTTACAAAGTTGTGATGATCGATTCGCGTTTCGTTGTTGGTCTGTGGATAGTGTCCATGACTATGGTTCTTGAATTTCTCTTCGGTGATGTTGTGGTTCTGATTCTTCATCTTCCATCTTTGGATCTAGGTTTTTCGAAGCTCGTGGTTCAAGGACATATCTTGCCCGTTCTATTTTTTTTTTACGGTCACTTCTCTATTTCAGTGTGCCGTTTGTGACCAAGTTTTGCTTCTGTTCCCGTTTCCTTTTTCCATTTTTCTTATGTATAGTCTTGGCTCATCTTAGTTTGTGGAATATCTTTCCCTTATGTTTTAGTTTATATTTGATTCTGAATTTAAGGGTTTGAGTGTTGATGTTATTGGTATTCCTATTTTGAGTTTGATTTTGGTGAATAGTTTAAGTGGTTAACTTTCGATTTTGGCAATCTTGAAATGAGACTCATTTTCTCCAGAGGAAGCTACTTTATGGGATTCACGTCATTATCTTTAAATGAAATATTTTTATTGGAATGTCGTTCAGAAATTTATAAGGTAATATCTAAGTTTTGATATATTGGTATTGGTTTTATCAATTGGTTAGCTTTATATCAATCTCTTTGTTATATATAATTGGTTCTCTCATTAACTCTGTATGTGGTATATTGTTAGTTTCTTATAGTTAGTAATCTTCCAAATCTAATATCCAGATTCATATGAAAAAAATAAATCTACGTCGTTGGCAAGAAAATATAAATATTCTTATATGTCCTCATTTCGCACTATAAACTATATCAACAAACCAGTCATATTTGTCGTAAAATACTCATTTTCTAGGAAGTGATTAGTTTAGTGGTCATACGAGGACCACTTACCACAAATATAAAATGTAAATATACTTTTGGTACTAATTATTTAATTATTTTAGTTTATAAAACTATTGGACAACAAAATAATTGAGTTTATTTTTCTTAAAGTTTATGATCTTATGTATTATATTTCTCAACATTTAAATCAATAAGCCTTAATCACTAACCGAAATTTTTTTTATAATCTACCAAACTTCTGATATCAGAATGATTAAGTGGATCATTCTAATTATTATACTGAAAAAAACTCGACTATAGTTTTCTATCTAATTATCTAATAACGAAGGATCAATTAAATCATGTCTCTTCTATAGTATAGTAACTTTAATTGGCCGCCAAGAGTTCGACTTCTTGTGTCTGAGTGGATAATTTGGCGTGGACTCCACCTACAAAACCAAAACAATACATAACAATATATATATTGTTTATAGTTTTTATTTAGTTATTTATAAAAAAGGTTTATATATATATATATGTGTGAGGAAGAAGGTCTTATCAAAAAAAAAAAAAAAAAAAAAAAAAAGAAGAAGAAGAAGAAGGTAAAGTGGGGAAGAATGTAATAGTGATACAATATTGATGATTAGAGTTAAATCTTCATAGAAAAAAAAGATAATATATAGAATAGAGTTATAAACAAATGTGTAGAGGTTTCTTTATATAGAATTGTAAAGCTCTTTACAACGTTTAAATTATAAACATAAGTAGTAATGGACAATAATTACGTCGAATAAGCACTAATTCCATTAAAGTGGGAGCTAGTAAGCACCCAGCTCTACTTCAACTCGTATCATTTTATTATATTCAATTCACTACTTATTTGTTTTAATTCCTTATTGAGAAAGGTTTCTACCACTTTACTTAAGTCTTATCGCAAAAAGACTCCTTTTACTTTTCTTCTAATCTTTTTTTTTTTAAATTAAAATTGAATGTACTATTTTAAAAACATGACACAGTGTCACTCCTTAAATTAAAAAGAAATCTGGGGTGACAAAACATGAAATTAAAAACGAAATCTATTGAAAAAAAAGCACTATGTTAATGATTTGAGGTAATTGGCTGGGAGACGTTTCTCTTGTTTTCTCCATTTTTTAGAGAAAATAATTATTTCAAAGTTATTTTTTTAGCAACAATTGGCTTTGGTCAGCTGGTTTAGTTTCTGTCTTTTTTAGTTTTTCAGCAGAGATGTCTAGTTCTTGGTGATAGGGTTCTTGCAACAACAATGGTCAGTTATCAATCCTTTTACTTTGTAATATTGTCTAGTTTATTGTTTGTTTTTTTTCTTCTTACTGTTTAGGTTTTTTTTGTGTGGTTAATCTTCCTTCATTACAAGAAACACCATCTGACCAGACAAGTGACTCCCTCACCTTGTAGCGGCGGCATCAGTTTTTTTTTTTAAGTTTAGTCATTTCCTTACAAGTCTATATATTCTTTGATTTCGTCCACTCTTCAAAGAGAGTGTAATGACTTTACATACTTCACCGCAGCTACCATGATCATAGCTGAAACAAACTTACGGAAAAATTTTTGTCTGTTTTTCGACGGGAAATAAACTGACGGAAACCTAACGAAACATAACCGATTCCATCAGTTTTTAAAATGAATTTTTTTATAATTCGAAAGCATATTCCGGTAGGTTTTCTTCGGTTTTAAAACCGACAAAAACCGACTAGAATTACGATTTATTTTAAAAATAAATAGATTCATTAATCCGGTCGGATTTCATCGGGATTTTGGATATATTTTTCTATAAAACAATTTAGATAAGTAAAATTACATATATTTTAACAATTTTCAAATATGTTCAATATTATAAAGTTTGCAAACGTTAATTGTATGAATCTGTATTTGATAACAAAGTTATGCAAAATAATATATAAATATAGAAACAAAAATATTCTTCATGGGGGAAATTAAAAAAAAATTATATGTTTATGTTACAAAATAAAATTCTTTATTTTGTAACTTGTGTTGTTTAAAAATTATATTTGTTAACATAAAATTCTATAAATTTAATATTTTATATAATTAATTTATATGTTTTGTAAAATTAATTAATATATTATGTAAATAATATTCTTGGTTTCTTATATAAAATAATTTAATTTTCATAATAATAATATTATACTATATAGCTAAATTTAATTTATATTCTATATAAATTAATTATTGATTTAAAATTATTTTGTAATAATAAATTATGTATTTTGTATATTTAGTTATTTAAGATTTTAAAATTTTCATATATTCCTAATTAATTTACAAACTTAATTGTGTATATTTTGCGAATTTATAAGTTTAATATTCTAAGGACAGCGTAAATTTTGTCAAATTTTTAATTTTCGTATTTATTTATTTTAAGAACTGAGTCAAGGAATAAGTCTATCTCAGCGGGAGCGTCAAGAGCTTGTTGATCTTTGGTCGGAATTCCAGACATATCAGGAGATGAATGAAACGTGGCAAGCAAGGAATGAACCTTAGCTTGTCAGGCTATTGCAGATGTTAGACACTCCAGCATCGGATAACGAGACTTAGGACCCGAGACCTTAGGTTTATGAACTTTTTTTCTTTGTAGCGGAACATATTTAGTAAAAACAAATATTTTTATTTTTATAATATAATTTCTAAATTATTATATATATTTATTAAATAAATAATATATGAATATTTAAAAACAATAATAATTTGGCGTCGGGTTTCGTCGGGAATAAAGCCGACGGGAACCGACGACTTGAACAGACGAAATCCGATGGCAAATACCCGACCGAAACCAACGATAACAACCCGACCGAAACTTACGACACAAATCCACCGAAACCTACGGCAATGCCCGACGGTACCCGACGGTCTATTCCCCACCATCACCGACGGCCTAAAGCTCACCGTTACCGACGGTAACATTTCCACCGTCACTGACGGCCATTTCCCTACCATAACCGACAGGGATCTCCTCGGACTTCTGGCTATCGGTCTCCGTCGAGATTGGCCGATGAAATCTGATAGGAATTCAATTCCCGACCAAAGATTTGGGACGATCCTTTTTCGTCGGTTTTGTCAGATATTGCCCATTTCCCACGAAAATCGACGGTATTTGCCATAGGTTTTAGTCTTATTTTTTTGTAGTGTCTGTAGTTAGTTGTGTTGGATTTGCTATATATATATATATATATATATTTTTATAGGAATATAAATATCATATAATGAAGAGTTTAGGCGTTAACCTTTTACAATTGTGATCAAGCTCAAAAAAAGGTAAAAAACATGATCAGAGTATAAAACAGCTATTGTGATTTAGTAAAGCCAACATCTCATCGTCACGAAATTTCCTTCTATGTTTCCTTGCATTGATGTAGTTCTTGATGTCCTTGTCGAGGAGGTGAAAGAGAGAAATTGGTGGTATGCTCAGGCTGTTATGAAGAGCATTGTTCCGCTGATGCCCAATCATATAGGTTGCTGCGTGAAGAACAGCTTTCCGGAGCAATGAGGGAGCATTGTAGTTCGATTCTTTGGCCAAATTGAGCTATTCATTCCAGGAGGAGAATCGTGTGAATGTTAGTCGAAGTCTTTGGAATATAATAGCCCAAAGTGCAACAACATAATCACAGTGGATAAATATATGGTGTCTGTTTTCATGAAACAGAGAGCACAAACAACAAAGGGGAGAAACTTGCAGACCCCAAGTAATGAGTCTCGACTTTGTGGGCAGTCTGTCCAATTGGCAAATCCAGATATTGAATGCCCATTTCGGCACAAAGCCTTTGTACCATATCACATAGTGCCAAGCAACCCAGGGTGATGGCACTCGGAGCTGTTCCTAAGTCTGTGAAGAGGAGAATTCCTTGCTATGAACATTATTGATTTGCCAAGCGTAGGTATCAGCAATGTCCTGTGTAAGAGGCAATGAGACCGTGGTTAAGAAGACTTGAGGCGCTAATGCTGCGTTGGACCGTGGTTGTGGCATGGTCCATACATTTCCATTTGTTGCCTCTGCCACAGTAGCTTCACTACGTATCCTGAGGAGGGATGGGCCTTGCGTACCAATGTACTCAATGAAGGGACCAAAATGTGACCAAGAGTCCCACCAGAAACTAGCTGTCCTCCCATTTCCTATTGAACAAGTGATAATAACTTTTTGCAATTTCCCTTAATTTGAGAAATGACTTCCAGTTCCATGAGTCTAAGTGCCTTGGAGACATGGACCAGAATTGGGCTGAAGAGGAGAAGTAGTGATACATGATCCATGCAACCCATAAAGAACCACTTTTGGAGAACATATGCGAAATAAGCTGAAGGTTTAAAGATGTGTTCTAGACCTCAAAACTCCAGAGACCAAGACCTCCTTCCCAACGCGGTTTACAAACATCCATCCAAGCCACTTTTGTATACCCTTTTCTACTGATACTTCCTGACCATAAGAACCTTGACCAAAGCGAGTCTATGGCCTTAAGACAACCTTTTGGAAGCTTGAATGTTGTTAGCCAAAAACAAGTATTCCTGAAATGACTATTGAAATTAGTTGTAGTCTTCCCGAAAAAGACAACATCCTATTTGCCCATCCGTTTAGCTTTGCTTTAATTTTATCAAGGAGAAAATTGTACTCAGCAATTGTTAACTTCCTATGCAGTAGTGGTAAGCCAAAGTAACGAATTGGTAAGTTTCATTTGGGGAATTCATATGCATCAAAAAGGCTCAGCTCCGAGTTCCTTATTCCTGCAAGAACAACTCAATTTTTTGTATATTGATGGATAGACCCGACCAACCAGCAAAGTCTTCAAGTGTTTCACATATCCCATGTAATGAAGACGAGCTCCCATCAAAGAAGATCATGACATCATTCACGAACATCAAATGAGATAGGGACATGCCTGATGTTTTTGGATGATATCGTATATAATCAGAATCATAATGAGATTGGAGGAGTCTTGAAAATACCTCCATGGAGAGAACAAAAAGGTAAGGGGGAAGGAGATCCCCTTGCCTTAGTCCTTTCGTGCTCGTGAAGTGTTTTCCTAATGCACAATTAACAGAAACAACAAACGAAGGTGTGGTCATACACTAAGAAATCCAATTGATGAAAATATGTGGTAATCCTAGTGCTTTGAGCGCAGCTGTGACGAAGTCCCAAGAAACAGAATCAAAATCTTTTCTCAAATCAACTTTGAGCATCCCTCTTGGAGTTATGTTTTTCCAATTGTATCCATGCACCATTTCCATGGCTAGCAACACATTCTCTAACAGGAGCCTTCCAGTAATGAATGCAGATTGGCAAGGGGATATAATTTCCTCTAAGATCATCTTCAATCTACTTGCCAGTAGTTTGGAGATGACTTTGTAAAGAGTATTAAGGCAGGGAATTGGCCTAAATTAGCTTGGTTTAGACACATTGCTGAATTTGGAAATGAGGGCAATCGAAGTTTCATTCCAAGCTTTGAGGAGATTACCGGAGTGGAAGAACTCTTTGATAGCAGCTATCACTTCTCCCCCTATGACTGACCATGTCGACGTGAAAAACTCAACCGTGAAACCACCCGGGCCACAAAATTTATTTTTTGGTAAGCTAAACATGGCCTCTTTTATATCAGAGTCAGAAAAGGGGGACTGCAAGTGTCTGACTTGAGCTTTAGAGCACGAGAAATCCATTTACGCTGTTATGTCTGACTGTATAAACATTGGCTGACTCACTTCTTGAGAAAGCTGAGCCGTGAAATAATGATCACAAATGTCTTGAATACCTTGTGGAGAAGTGATCATATTACTAGAGTTATCTTCCAAAGATATGATATGGTTGTAGCCTTGTTTTGCTTTGATGACCCTATTAAAGAATTTAGAGTTGGAGTCTCCATCTTCTAGCCATGTAATACATGCCCTTTGTTTGAGAAACTATTCTTCTGCAGCCACTAATTTGGACTAGGTTTCAGCAGCATTGATTTCTGCGGCTACATTAGATAGTGATGGACTCATAAGCATATGATTATGTGCATTAACCAGATAACAGTGAGCTTCAGTAACTCGTAGCTCGAGATTAGAATAATTACTCTTACTAAAGGCCTTGATATGAGTCTTAAGAAGCTTTAGCTTATGAGTGATTCTGAACATTTGGGAACCCTCCACTTGAGTAGTTATCCATTGGTAAATGACCAGGTCTATGAAGTACGGGTTAAGGACCAAGAAATTATAGAATATGAACGGCCGTTTCAGAGTATGTGCTGGGGGAGATAAGCAAACCGATCCCCTCACATGATCTGAAAAACTCATATCTCCAAAGTGACCTATAGCCTGAGGAAAAAGATTAATCAAATCATCATTAACCAATATGCGATCTAATTTCTTTGCTATGGGTCTGCGGACTTGCTTATCCCACCATGTGAAAGTAGTTCCTTTGTAAACCAAATCAGCAAGCGAAACTGATTCTAAACAGTCACGAAAAGCCAGAGAGTAGTTGTCAATGCTTGAGGCTTGAGGACTAGAATGTTCCTGAGGAGAGATAATTTGATTGAAAACCCCAAGTAAGATCCATGACTTACCTTGGGAGATTAGAGTATGCGAGAAAAGGTCAATCTCCTCCCACAGTTCTTGCCTAATTACCTGGTCATTGGATGCATAAACGAATGAAGCTATGAAAGGGGTTGTTTGAATTGGAAGAGTGACCTCACAAGAGATCATTTGAAGAGACTTCCTTATTACCATTATTTGAACTGATAGATGCTAGATGATCCATATTTTTCTAAGACCTGAAAAATTATAGTTGTCCTCATGTTACCAACCTGGACAAATAGCCGACAAAAATTTGCTGCACTTAGGCTGCTTGACGTGAGTCTCCAGGTGACCACCCAAAAGAGGCTTATTACTTAGTAGCCATTGCTTTAATCCGCGCCGATGGGAATATTTATTTAGCCCTCGGACATTCCAACAAAAAAGGTGTTCCATCATAACCTTAATATTTATATGAGGCCCTTGCCTCGATCCCTCCGCTGTTGCCTCTTCTTAACAACTTTCTAAAATTGGTATTCTTCTCCAGTATCGTCTCCATCTGATGAGTTATCATGTTCAAGTTCAGAAGATTGAACATCCGAAGAGTCCGGATCCATGTCTGATGGTGTTTTATTGTGAGCTACACTACCAGATGCTTCAACTCTGTCAAATTCTGAAGGAGAAAGCTGAGAACTTGTAAACTGTGTGGATTCTATAGCTAGCAATTTATCCTTTTTCTTAACCACCCAATTCCCTCATGGGTTAGTCACCGCTGCAGGAACAGTTACAGGTTCAGGAATTTCGACTTGGGTAGTGGTCGGTAGCTTTGTTACTGGTATTTGCTTCTTATGTGGCTCTTTGGCCTTCTTAACTCTTGGGCAGTGATCTAAAGTGTGCATCATAGATTTACATCCTGTGCAAGTTGTGGTGCTAAAGAGCATCTTTTCAAGGTATGACCAATTTCTTTGCAAAATGTGCATACATGAGGCATCCATGGACTTGATACTTCAATGCACTTAAATGTTCCAAAGTCGAATTGAATGTGAACAGATTTGGGTAGTGGCTTGCGGGGATCAATGATAGTAAGAACCTTGGAGACTTCAAGATTAGACTTGTTGGCAGTAGCAGGATGGAGATATTGAGGTTCTCCGACTAGACCTGCAATCTGCATAAGCCCCGTTTGATTGAAACATGGGAATGGTACTTTCCGAAGTTCAAGCCAGATAGGTGCTCGAGTGAGTTTCGGTTTGGTTGGTTCGACTCCTGGTTCCCAGTTATCCACGAACATTGTTTGCCCTTCAATGTTCCATAACCGCTGAGAGACCACCTTTTGTCTAGTCTGAGGATTAGGAATTCTGAAAAGGAAAGAAAATCCTTCCATTTTAGAAACCGAAATTTCTTTGTATCGCTTACTCCATATCTCGTTTACAGTGGAATGGATAAGGCCTTGAGGTGGTGGGTCTGTATAAAATTGGCCTATTATGAATGAATCCCATTCCTTTTTGCTTTTCAATGACTGCATTGTGGATTTTGATACAAGGCTCTCTAGTAGGTAAACTAAAGGTATCTCCTTGATTTAACTTCGGAATTGAAGTTGGCTTAAACAGGTTTGTCCATTGACCAGATGAGCTCGTGTTCGAAGTCTGTGGCGAGACGGTAGAAATAAGGTTTGGTTCTATTGGTGTAGTTACTACTGCTTGGGATGGCTCTGGCTGAACTGATGGTCGGATTTCATCAGACAACGAGTTCAAGTTTCCGGAGGGAAAGGGTTTAGACAGTGAAGAAGCAAGGCCTAAAGCGTTGGTCTTCTCACTTTCAAGAGACGAGTTTGGGTCCACAACTGCCACGGAGGAGGAGGTGGAGACATTTTTGATAGCCGAATCGGAAGAATTTCCGACTAAGATATTGATTTCCATCTTTTGCGGTTTTGAATTAGATGGCGAAATCTTTGACTTCTTCGATTGCTTCGGAGATTTTTTCTGCTTCTTCTCTTTTAAGAGTAATTTTTGCCTCATGAGGAGAGGCGGACCTAAGGACAACGGAGGGAGTGGACTCCATCGCTGTGAGAGACGGGGGAAGAGTTTTACAAAGGAACTGTTGAAACGCCTTTCTTGCCTTTACCTAAAACTGTCTTTTTGCTAGTCCGATTCAACCTCGTTCTCAGCCCGTTTAAGTGTACTTTGTGTAAAAAACAGGATTTGCTATTTTGTTATAAATTCAAGATGGTTACTGATTTTGATAGTGTTTTTGATATGTGATTATAACTTTTTTTTTGTGGTAAATTAATATTTTGCTACTCATTCATTACGAAGGTGGTGAGTCACGAATTCGAGGACTATCTAGAACTTGTCAGTAAAAGATGATAAACACTTTGGTCTTATCCATCATTAATAGTTTTAATTAAACTAAAATATATTCACATTACTATCCGAGTTATAAGGAACTGATGTAACGTGGAACTTCAAGACACTTCCACGAGTTAATCTGCATGTACTTACTTGCTTACACGTGTACTTTTTAGCTTTTCTACATATCTCTTCTCACCTCCAGATGTCTCCATCTTCCTTTATATCACAATCTAAAATTCACTCAAGTATAATCCACACCGAAAACAAAAGCAATTAACCTAATTTTACTGTGAAGAATCCTCAATCTAGCAATGGCTCACCGATCAGCAGTAAGTACTGTACTAGATAGATATCGTCACTTGTTGTCACTTTGTGATTCATTTTAGCCTCACTCAAAACGTTCTGACTTTTTGATTATTTTGTGTTTTGAAGGGTAACTTGAAAAGCATAGTGAACAGGTTAAGGACTTACTCCACAGCAACAGCACCGAGATCAAAAGCGTATTCTACAGCTGCTGCGACGGAGTACGGTGGTCAGAGAACTTCCACAACCACGGCGGCGACAAAGGGTGACTTCACACCAGTTTATGTCTCATTAGGAATGATATCTCTTTCGGTTTCATTTGGTCTCTACACTGCTTATCATCATCTTCATGAGAATCCTGGTGTGCGTGTTAACAAGAAGACAAGAGAGATGGTTCCTGAGATTGATGATCCCGACAGAGTCATGAATGAAGCGGAACGGTTCGCAAACAAGTCGTGGTTTAGGAAAGTGGCTCATGTGCAAGAGTTTGACAAGCATGATGTTATCCCTGACCCAATTAGGAAAGATCAGTTTGCTCATAAGCGTCGTGCCGTGACGCTTAAGGATGTTGGTGTTGATCCTAAGATGGCTACGGCTAATTGAGCTCTGAGCTCCTTATACGTCTAATTTTTGTTTTTCGTTGTCTTGTTTATAAATAAAAGAATACCTCAACTTCTTGAGGAGATCAAAAGTTTTATTATGTTTCCTCTGAATGTATTACAGAACCAAATAACTTGAGTGCATTTTTGTGTTTTCGATCAGCATGAATGCATAATCTGATTTCCTTTTTATGAACCGAGGATCTGCTAATTTTATTTTTGAGTTAACTATGTTTCTGAATTGGTTAACAAGAAAAAAGACCTGGACACATAAACTTCCGACACAATCCGAGGTCTCATGAGCATACTAACTAACAAATAGTAATGCGAATTTACTACGCTGGGTTTGGGCCTAATAATAAAGCCCAAAATGGAACTTCGCACGCTTCTTGCTTCCGGATGACGTGGCGATCAGCGATAGGCCAACGTTGCGTGGCGAGATGATGCTAATTGGAAGAAAAATGACTTGAAATGACGTTCTTAGGTCTCTCGTAACCAAATAAATTTATGTTTCATCTGTGATCTATAATATAGTCTTCGTCTTAAACTCGAATTAGATATTTGTTTCTCTACTCTTGAGAGTGCGACAATGAGAGAACGGATTTCTAAATTTGCTTTCCTTCTTCTTCTAGCTTTGGTTTCGTTTTCGAATCTTTGCTACTGTGACGACCAAACGGTAACTGTTCATTTCTTGTAGTAGAGTTGCTTTTTTTAGATTGGTTCATAGAATTTGTAGTAACCTGGTATTTTTTTGGTTCAGATCCTATATGAATCGTTCGACGAGCCTTTTGATGGTCGCTGGATCGTTTCGGGGAAAGAGGAATATCAAGGTAAATGCTTCGATGTCGGCTTAGTGATTTTGTCATTCATTCGTTGATGGAAGTGGAAAATTCAAATGGGAAAGTTAAGTCGTGGTTTGATTCCCAAAATTCGCAATAGTAATCGGTAGTTTTCAGGAACTTACTATAGTTGGCACAAATTAAGTAATGTTCAATTTTGACTGGCAACTGATAGGATTAGGAAGCAGACTTTGTGTTAATCTGGCTGCCTTCTTGATTAAACCCTCCAGGTGTGTGGAAGCACGAGAAGAGCGAAGGTCATGATGATTATGGACTTCTCGTGAGTGAGAAAGCTAGAAAGTACGGAATAGTGAAAGAGCTTGATGAGCCTCTAAACCTTAAGGAAGGAACTGTTGTTCTGCAATACGAGGCTCGTTTCCAAGAAGGACTTGAGTGTGGTGGTGCTTACTTGAAATACCTTCGTCCTCAGGAAGCTGGATGGGTTCCTCAAGGGTTTGATAATGATTCTCCTTACTCTATCATGTTTGGACCTGACAAGTGTGGTGCTACGAACAAGGTGCATTTCATTTTGAAGCACAAGAATCCCAAGAGTGGCGAGTTTGTAGAGCACCATCTCAAGTTCCCTCCTTCTGTTCCATCTGATAAGCTTTCTCATGTCTACACTGCAATCTTGAAACCTGACAATGAGGTGAGGATTTTAGTTGACGGCGAGGAGAAGAAGAAGGCTAATTTACTGTCTGCTGAACACTTTGAGCCTCCAGTTATCCCTTCCAAGACCATTCCTGATCCGGAGGACAAGAAACCAGAAGACTGGGATGAGAGAGCCAAGATTCCTGATCCTAACGCTGTGAAGCCTGATGACTGGGATGAAGATGCACCCATGGAGATTGAAGATGAGGAAGCTGAGAAACCCGAAGGGTGGTTGGATGATGAACCTGAAGAGGTTGAAGACCCCGAAGCAAGCAAGCCGGAAGATTGGGATGATGAGGAAGATGGTGAGTGGGAGGCTCCTAAGGTTTCCAACCCCAAGTGTGAGGAAGCACCTGGATGTGGCTTGTGGAAGAGACCTATGAAGAGGAACCCAGCCTACAAGGGCAAATGGAACGCTCCTCTTATAGACAACCCAGCTTACAAGGGAATCTGGAAACCCAGAGAAATTCCAAACCCTGAATATTTTGAGCTTGACAGGCCGAATTTTGAACCCATTGCGGCCATTGGTATAGAGATCTGGACTATGCAAGACGGTATCTTATTTGACAACATGTTGATAGCTACAGACGAGAAGGTTGCGGAAACATACAGACAAAGCACTTGGAAGCCCAAGTTTGATGCCGAGAAAGAGAAACAAAAGGCAGCCGATGAAGCTGCCAGTGAGGGAGATGGCCTCAAGAGCTATCAGGTAATTAATTGATTTTCGCTACAGCAAAATTGCAAGGTTATGTCCTTTTTACTTAAATTTTTTGTACATTGCTGCAGAAGAAAGTGTTCGACCTTTTGTACAAGGTTGCCGACATTTCTTTTCTAAGTGCGTACAAGTCAAATATCATGGTAAGTTTCCTCAAATGTTTCCAGTTTAAAGAACATAATGTATGAAGAAGAAGCTTTGCTGAGACTCTGCAATTTTCATTTGTAGGAACTCATTGAGAAAGCTGAAACACAGCCAAACTTAACCATTGCTGTCCTCATTTCAATCGTGGTTGTCTTCTTCTCTGTCTTCTACAAGCTCACACTTGGTGGTGCAAAGGTAAAAACATGTTAATAGCTGTGCCAATAGTCATTTGGATGTTATGATAATGGTTCTAACGAAATTGGGGGAATTGAATTGTTATTTGTAGGTTAATGTGGAAAAGAAGAAACCAGAAACGGCAACAGAAACAGCAACAGAGACCTCGACGAGCGAGGCAAAGACCGAGGAGAAGCAAGAAACAGCGGCCGCACCACGAAAGAGGCAAACTAGGCGTGAGAGTTAGAGAATAAAAGGAGTATTAGAGTATTATTTCTGGGCTTCTTCGTTTCGGTATGTCACGTACTATAGACTATAGTCACTGATAGTAGACCACGATTGTAACATTGTTTTTTTTTTTTTTCTTTTTTGTACTTTTAGTTTTAATGTGAAATAACATGCGAGTTCAAGAAATGAGCCAAAGGGAATTTGGAGACCATCAGCATTGTCTTAGTCTCCATCTCGTCTTGAAGATACCGCATAATGGTCATTGTGTACAATTATACCAAACTAAGAAACTTGGCTCTACGACTTAGATAGGGTGTTCCGATGGCATCAGTTCACCACAATTGATAGTGATATACCTGAGCAAAGCCTTCCTCTAGCTTGTTCTGAGACCATGTGTTTTTCCACTTTACGCGGACAAACATACTTAACGACAAGAATACTGAACTTGCTAGAGGCAGTAACGAACAAAGCGAAAGAATTTCATTGGAAGTTAAACCAGAAAACACACGAGTACTGTAAGCTAAGTTCAAACTTTCCCTTATTTCAACAACTCCTACATGGAAAAATTCTTTCTCAAGTACATAACAACCAAAAAGGTATAAATAAAAAAGTAGAAAAAAGGAACAGTCTAAAAAAGGTTACAAAAGCGTTCGACATGGCTTTAAACTCTTTAGAGAAACTGACCGACGCTTCTCTCCCTAACTCATGGTTCCTTTTGAACCATATGATCAACAACTTAGTGGTTTTATAATTTATCGGCGACCACCAGCTGGCTTTCTGGCCGGAGCAGTGTCCTCATCATCGGATTGAATGTCACCATACTGCCAGATTCCAATTCTCGACTTGCGAGCTTCCTCTTGGAACTTCTCTAAACCATCAAGAGCAGTTTGTTTGTGTTTGGGCTCCCATTTCTTACGTTTCTCCATTCTTGCTATTCCTTCCTGTTCATCATCAACATTCATAATCATCAAACTACTCTTTCCCTTTCGTAAATAATAGTACGTGGAAAATGTTTTTAGAAAACCAACCTGAAGCATTGCAGCATTTACAGAGATCTCGTCATCGACGGCGATGAGAGTGACAGCAAATTCACTTCCAGTGCCTTGGCCTTTGACTTTGCCTCCAGATGTGTCTCTTTCTTCAATCACTGCTTTGAACTCTTTACCACTACCTAGAGTTACTGTATGCAAATACTCTCCGGCTTCAGGACCAAAGTCTTCTTCCAAGCTTGGAACCTTTATGTAGGCAAGTCTGCAGAGCTGAGCGAGCCCTGGTGCTGCGGATACTGAAGGGTCGATTGGTCGGATTGCACTGTAGGGAACTGTCTCTTGGTTTCCATAATCGATGTAGAACACTTCGAATTTTTCATCTGGAGATTGAACTGCTGCTCGGGGTGCAGTAACAATCTGAACACAAGAATTTATTCATTGAATGAGCGAGCAGCAAAGAAAGCTCAGAATGAAGGAAAGTGAATTGGAATTACCATTGCACGGTTCCACGAGTTATCAAGGCTAAACTGTGCAAGGACGATGTCACCTCTCTTAGGATTAAAGGATCCGATAATGGGAGCGTCTTTAATACTCAAGGAAGCAAGCTGGTTCTGAATCGAAGCTATTTTCTGATCTCCAGCAGATTGAACATAGAACCGACCACCTCCAAGTACTTCTGTAACGACAACCTATAATCGTAGGAGATGAAAAAAAGATAGATGTTCACTTTCTATTTTATAAGAAAAAGATGCGAGTTTGTGAAGAATCCTGTGGATATATTCACCTTTAAGGTCTCCTTTTGCCTGGTTTCTACGGCAGTAGTATTTCCATTTGAGACTTCTCCTTCAACATAGTTTTCCCAAATCTGCAAAAAAAAATTCAAAATCGTTAAGCATCCGTGACGAAAGAGAAAATTTTTCCTAAAACAACCATTGCTTGTCACCTTCAATTTCTGGTTTTTAGCAGATCTCTCTGCCTGTTCAAGAAGATTTGCTTCGGCAATCCTGTCTGCACCAAAGCTGGTCTGCATTTTTGCTAAGCCAGCTTCAAGCAGAACTGTAGCAACATTTGTCCTCGACTCCCACATTGATCCCAAGAAAGTACCAGTTCTATCAACGGTTTCAACTTCAATCTGCGTGATTATAATAGACAATGAAACAACCATACAGGATTATAGGAAACTGAGACGTAATTATAGGCATGCATTCGGTTTACCTCAACATCTCTCTGCATGATCCTACGTCTCATTACAGAGATAGCTTCATCTGAGAAAGGTTCCCCACGGCCAGGACATCTAACACCAGAGAATGAGAAGGCAATGCTACATGTTAGCTTTGGAATATAAAGCTTACACCGATGTCCACTGAGGACATATTCCACAACAGCGGATATTCTCCTGATTCTTTGCAGGGATGGCAGGAAATCTTTAGCTTTCTTAGCTGCCGCCTGAGACAAATATATTCTTATCAATCAGATTATGGAAAAGGACCAGCGAGGAAAAGAGTTTATTATAGGATATATTTACTAACCACAGTTAGGTCTGTGATGTGCATGGCTGGAGATTCTTTTAAAGAATGGATTCCTTTCTTTCCAGACAGAGCACGGGCTTCAGCAGCCAGAAGAGCATCATAATAATTTGATCGCTCTTCAAAATCTCTATGTCTAACAACATTTCCAAACCCACGGGCAAGAATGAGTTCAGCAATATTCACTCCAGCTGGCTGACCGCCAGCACCTGCTGCAGCAGGTGATGCAGCCACTTCATCGGAATCGCCTTTGGCAGGAGATGGAAGGAACACCGAGCCAAAATCCATGACCCTATCAGCAGCACCAGATGTGGTAGGACCGTCTGTTGGGGTGACTTTCCTTGAGTATTCCATTTGAACAATAACCTGTTTCAGCGAAAGGGAATCAACTCTTGTTCATATGGAGGGGTAAAGACATTGATTAGTGTAAAAAGCCCAACGCAGTACCTGTTTTCCAATAAGTCGTTGTCTTAGAAATTCTCTTGCTTCCCGAGCATAAGGAGCTGGTTTCTCTTCTCTGCGTGGGTTACCCATTTTTGGAGTTCTGATACTTGAAAGACAGACACGTCTCTCTGCAGCTGGGCTTCCAAATGGAACAGCATCATCGGCAACTACAACACAATCACCACTCACCACTTCCACTACCTAAAGAGAGCTAAAAGCAATGACTCCCTAAACAGTTAAGAAAGACACTAAGTTACCCAAGAATTTGACCAGGACATTTACCTTTCCCGTAAAGTTCTGGTCATGAAGTGCCTTAGAGTTTGTAGCTGGAGGAACGTAGTTTGCCCACATTTTAACCTTATCTTTTTTGCATTGAAGTTCTGCAGCTTTCAACTTTCTCTTGGCTTCATCTTCCATCATGTTAGCACTCCATTCAACAAATTTAGCAAGACCCTAATAGAAACCAATGTCATTAACTTTGTTCGACAACATAGTAGATCATATATTCCAGTAATTTCGAATCAAAGAAATCCAAAATCTGACCAATATAATTAGTTTCTACAAATAAATCATTATAAGTCCATTAGCTTAATATGCAACTCATGTTGAAACACTTACATTTTCAACGAGCTCCAGACCCAAGTCTTTAACTTTTTCCCCATCAGAATAATGAACTGAGCCGATCAGGTTGTTGAATTTGTCAACGCCTTCAAGAACAATGCGTACCTGGAATATCCAAGTCAAATCGAGATCGTCCAAACGCTAAATACAGATAAATTGGATAGAAGTTGTTGAGGAAATTCCTTACATCTCTACTAAGAACACGGTGCTCGGTAAAGTACTTGGCTTCAGTTGCAAATGGATCAGAGGAAACTTCGTAAGAAGATGCCGCAGAGGCGGCAAGTCTCTGAGCTGACGTTAGAGGACCTCGTGACTCAACAGAAGCATCTCCATTCGGTTCATCTGGAATTGTCTCAACGACATTTCCATTTGAGGTTCGCCTTCCCATCGATGGAGCCTACATTGAAAAGAAAAATGGTGCTGACTGTGTTTCAACGCGATAGATTAAGATATCAACCTTGTACGAACAGGGAAACAACTTTAATTACCTGCACTCCCGCAACAAATACTTGCACAAATTGGAACTCTGGAAGAAGATAAACCCGAATAGTACTTCCATCACGGACCTGCTCCACAATACCTTCCATTGGCTTGCCTTTATTTGCAGCTAAAAGGCCCATGGCATCAAAACCGGCAGAATCGCCAATGGCAGAAGGAGGAAGATTTCTGATAGATGCCTCAGCAGCACCTGGAGCCTGGATCCCGATAATCAAATCAATAAGATAGTACAAATTTTAAAGAATTAAGTAAAGAAGATAAGTTCCAACCTTGCTCCAACGACCATATCCTTCCTGCTTGGCCTGCTCTTCGAGCTGTAGCAACTCTGAGATGTAAGGACTAACCTTATCCTGATTCTGCTGACCTGGCTCCCTAACCTGAACACAGTACAGAAATTCCTCCCTAAAGTCAAAAATCTAAGGTATCACCATCATAATTCAGACAACATCATCTCGAGTCATATAAAATGATTATCACCTTTGCCCAACCATTTTTAACAACAAGCTTAGCAAGATTCTCGTTGCCAAGGAAAACAGAACCAAACTCTCTTCCAGCAATAGCTTCAACTTTGTAATCCACTTTGAAAGCGACCTCCTGTTCAAACCATATATTTAAGATGAGTTGATATAGTCAATCACAATACGTCAGTACCTGTGCCGTACAACTTAGTTAAGCTTTTGATTTGGCACCTTTCCAATGCAGAGTTTCCTCAGAAACTCTTTGCTTTCCCAGGCAAACGGCTCATCTATACCTCCCCTGCGAGCCTAAAAGGAGCAAAATCCATAAACGTGACAGTTAATGCCAAGTAATCTAAGGTAACTTATATATGACAAAAGAACTAATCCTGTTATGAAAGTTAAAAAAATGCATTATCATTGGGAACACAAAACAAATGAATTGTCTTAAGATTATAAACTCACCATCTTAGGTGCCATAAGAGAAGACAAAGTAATGGTCTTTTCTGGTGGGGGTCCAGCTCTGCTATGGCTCAAAGCCGTGATCACTAAGCAGTCTCCAGAGGTTACAGCCTTCACTCTTCCTTTGAGCCATTGGTTCTCAGTCGCCGTTGCCATGTTGACTGGCTAAGACCTGCACCATTGATAGTTAATACAATTTCAACTAAAATTCAAGCTAAAACATTCAAAGACGATAATTTAGCCACATCATTTATTGGAAACAAAGTAAAATTCAGTGCATTGTGAAACTATACGATCAAACTTCAAACAGGTCCGATCAGATGATCAAAAACCCATGAAATCATCGAGAAAAAAGCTACATGCATCGATTAAAAAAATAAGACTATATAATTAGTCCTTAATGAATCAAAAAAATGTACATTCGTCTCGATCTACACTATGAAGTTTGATCGAGTTAATCAAGCCAATAGAAAACAACGTTTCTCATAAATCCGAACCAAAAAAAAATCTATAACGCTCGATCAGAATACGTCAAAAATAGATCAAAATTAATTTTAAAAAAACAATCAACTGAATCAACAAAAGGATAGATCTACAAGAATTCATCGATAACTCCAATGAACATACCTTAATTAAACCAAATGAGATAAATAAATAAATAAAAACTAGATCTGGAGAAGAATCACTCTATTCCTTCTCTAATTCAATCTGTGATTGAACAAAATGAGAAGTGGAGAAAAGAAAGAGATGAAGAGTGAAGCTCTGAGCTTAAGGATAAAGTGTTAACGGCGGATCTCGAGATAAGAAGAGCTCAGGGGATTTGTGCAGAGGAGGTAAAAGCAAATATAAACAGAGTAGAAGAAAGATAGCAAAATGTCTATT
This sequence comes from Lepidium africanum, assembly GCA_900406405.1. Taxonomy (NCBI): domain Eukaryota; kingdom Viridiplantae; phylum Streptophyta; class Magnoliopsida; order Brassicales; family Brassicaceae; genus Lepidium; species Lepidium africanum. The sequence goes on along the minus strand of OVAX01000915.1, from coordinate 16,125 downwards.
TTACCCTCACGATATCGAATAAATAACGCGTAGATGCCATTTTGTTTTTGCGGAAAAGAGTTGGTTTTAAGGTCGTACAGAGGAAAGTGAAAATCAGCTTGTCTGTTTCACTTTCGACTCTACCCTAAACTAAAAGCCTACTTACCTAAATTTGCATATTAGTCCTTCTGATTATTTTCTTTCAAAATTTAGATAATATATAATTCTTATTGATGTGAATTTGGTTTGCTAGGGATTAAATAAGTATTTAAAACAGATTATTCGTTTTTAAACAAAAAAAAAATGTCAACTCCTCTATTTAATGTTTAGGAGTTTTATTTTTGTTACCCAACTGTCAACTTATGTAGGTTACATTTAGGGCAATTAATTTGTAAAGCAGAGAAACGTTAAATTGCAGACGACCATAAAGAGCAAAATTTGCAAAATCTATATGGAGTCAACTTTTTTTTTTTTTGTTGAATTAGGCTTATGAATTCAACTTGCTTCGTTGAAATATATTTTATCTCAGTCCTAGTAATTTTACCGTTTTTACTGACTAAAAAGTTTTTACTGACTAAAAAAATATTTTAACTTTGGCGAAATGTATTTTTTATCACTACTTGAATCAATAAACTATCCTACACAAAAAAAATTTCTAAATACTAAATCTGATAAATATCACGTGCAACAAATACAATTAATACTAAACAAAACATCACGTACAACAAACACAATGTTTTGAAGTAAGAGTATTTACTAAGATTTATTTCAAAGTTTTGCGTCATTTCTTTAAACAACAAAACATGTTAAGGCATATACATGATGTAATAGCATACAACAGAAGTTAAAGATAATAAATGTATGTATATTCATTAAGAAAAAAAAATTAATGTTGTTTTTTAGTTGGTATACTAATTGAGATTAAAACTAAAATGCGAAGGTCGTAAAGTCAAAGGTTTACACAATAAATTTCTCACCCACAAAACTCGCCGAACACAGAAAATTAATTAAATACGTACCAAATTCCAAACCCACGCATTTCCCACTTCATCTTCTAGAAAGCAAAAAAGAAATTATAAAATAATAGCACGTGTTTTCTTTTCTCTTGTCAAAAGGAAGAAAAAGCCCAATCACCGTTGGTCACGTTCGACATGGTAACAAAACCCTTTCACCGATGAATCATTACACAACATTGCTATGATTTTATTTTTTTTCTTTCTGTAACTTAACATTGCTATGATAATAGCATAGTAAGTTACTAACGCCTATAAGGTTGATAATTTGTGCTCATGTACATGATAAATTAATTTATAAGTCCATTACAAATTAAATGTTGTGTAATTACATAATGCAACGAAAATAGAGGATTTTTGCTTAGACATAAATTTAAAATTGTTTGGAATCTAATTTACTTTAATTTATTCTACTTCAATGATTAGTTGATTATTTTTTATTGTGTTTATTGATATAAGACCAAAAAACTATACTAATTATACAATCCAGTTGTGCCCACCATTCCACTACTAAGCATGATCAAAATTTCATTCAAATCCTAATTTCATTACAAAAGAAAAAAAACAACAGCAGAAACAACAAACACATCTAAAGCAATTGTTTTCTTTTAGGACAGAAACAATACGTGAACACAATTTCGTAATGTATCGTTATCGTCCGAAAAACAAAGCACGTAACCTTGCTTTGATTTTTTTCCTAATATAACCAAAAAAGATAGGAGAAGAAACTCAAATGTGTAACCTTCGTGGAGGGATCAAAGCCTAGGCAGATTCGGTATCGAGTCATCTGGTCCAAGATCATCTATAGGTGGTCGCTTTCTATGGGCCTCAGTATCCGATTGGTACGCCATACCCAATGCCAAAGCCTACCACACAAATCACATTATCACAATGCTCTTAAAATAACAAACATGTTCGTTTAGATATACTTACAATGTGATCATGTTCTGCTGGAGCATAAATTCCGGCATTGATAATTGTCCTTCTCCGGCTATTTTCAGTTGGTGGTTCTGGTATGTTCTTACAACCGGTCGGAATTACCAGAACCGGTAAACCAACAAGGTTTCCCATACTTATGATCTCCCAATCGGTCACGTTTCCAATAAAAGCATCCACTGTAAAGCTCTTTTGGACTTCTCTAATCAACTTCCCACGAGCTCTTTGTGCCTAAACCGGTAAACCGTGATAAATAAACCCGAAAATACCATCACAAAACCGGCCCATGAACAAAGATGAAACATACTTGAATGTAATCTACGGCTGTGACTACACGAGCACGACGTAACTCAACAGGCCATTGGTCTTGAGCTTCATATAGATCGTCTTGGCCAGCTCTTTGCCATTCATCAAAATGAGCTAGCATGTCTACGCCCATCGTGAAACCTAATATCCCTTGAACCGAGTCCACTGTGTAATTTAGTTCAAAAGGAACCATCTTGACACCATTGGATCCAAGAACTTCCACCACCTGAAACAGTGAAATGTTCAGTCAACACAAACCAAATTCATTATTTGACTTTTTAAGTATTTGTTTACCTTCATGTCAGCATCTTTAGTGTACCCAACTGTGAGTTTAGTGATATCCACAGAGAAGGGATCTTCAAACGCAATCTCTCTAGATGAGAGATCATCAGGATCTTTTCCTCTGATAGCATCAAGGACAACAGCACAATCTGCAGCTGTTCTACAAAAAGGTCCCAGCTTATCCTATAACACGAGGAGTTTGAAAGTTCAATATTATTCATTCTGAAGTTTTCACTCTGTTTTGAACAAGCACATTGTTACCACTGCTATTTTATGCATACCAGACTCTCGGATATGCTCATCACTCCAGTTCTACCAACGGTTCCAAATGTAGGGCGCAATGCTGTTACGCCACACCGTGCTGCAGGGTATGTCATTGAGCCTGCTGTCTCCGAGCCTATGGCAAACGGAACCATACCTGAACAAAAATTTCACCCACAAATGGAAAAGAAACAGTATTATGTTTTCAGCTATGGCTAAAGAGAAACGTAGTCATTATTCATTTTTCTATAAAAACTAACCAGCCGAGGTGGATGCAGCGGGTCCAGCTGATGACCCGGTAGAGAATTCCTCAATATTCCATGGGTTCCTAGTCCTTCCCCCAAACCAGATGTCATCATAAGCCAGAGAACCCGTAACTAGCTTTGCTACTAAAACAGCACCTGAAGCTTTTAATCTAAACAAACGAACAAGCCATGCTGTCAACTTAACTCCAATAGAAAAACAAGAAACATCAATGGACATGGTGAAATTTATGTTCAGAACCTTTTGTAGACCCATGCTTCAAAATCAAAAGCTTGGTCTTTGAAAGAAGATGAACCCCAAGTTGTTTTGTATCCGGGAACCGCAACTGTATCCTTTAAACCGAATGGGATCCCATGAAGAGGTCCTAATACCCATTCAAAAAATGAGTATAAGCTTGGAATACTAACGAGTCTGTAGTCTATGTCCATGAAACAGAGAAATACCGAGATAAGTTCCTTGTGAGAGCAAATTATCAGCTTCTTTGGCTTGTTTGTATGCCAAATCTTCAGTATAAGTAACCACTGCTTCAAGAACATGATTGTACCTTTTTTTCCCCAAGATTCCACATTAACAACATCAGATCATGTAAAGTTTCCTGCAAAAACTCAATAAGAACAGAAGGTCCCTTACCGTTTTAATCGCTTGAGATAAATCCGAACTAGTTCCTCTGAAGTAACTTGTCTCGTCTTTATAAGTTCTCCGAGTTCAAGAACCTGCGGTAAGGATTCTCTAATGAAATGTATCAAGACATCTATGGAAATAGCAAGCATAAAAATGGGTAATGACTTACGCTCATAAAGGCGATATCTTCTTCATCTTTAGGAAGTTTTACTCCGGATACCGAAGGATATGTGAATCTTTTGCTTTGTACTCGTGGAACTTCTCTGTTCCAAGATGGATTAAACACCAGTGGGGATGGATTTTCCAACCCCCCATTCTTACTAGCTACTAGTTTCCGGTTGGTGCGGTATATTGGAATGTTCGTTTCAATAGCCCCCTTTGAAATCTCCTGAATCTATAAATACACACCAAACATAAAAGCTCCATTGCAATAAATTGATAAGTCAAGACACTTACTCAAGTAAGATTTCTAAAACAAAAAGGCCTATTGATGTGACCCCTCTTCAAGAATGGTATAAATTATCAAATCTAAGTCAATTCCAAGTGATAAGACCAGTCAAAAGCAAATGATCCCAAATCCATAATCAGGTTGAGAACATGAAAAAATAGATTGTAGTCATGAACAGGAAGCACCGAATAACTTACTTTAGTTTCATTGAAAAATCCAGAATCAATCAACTCAAACATTCTCTGCAGACACTTAGCTTCCATAGTCTTATCTGGTAGTTCAGCTTGAATTATGTTGCTGTCCTGATCATAACATTATAAATGACATAGCTCATTTAAAACTACACAAATTGAAATACAAAACCAGGTTATACCTCGGTGAAGCTGTAATCTTACGGCAAGGAACACCCACTTTCCGGTCCAAGATTTTCCACAGATTTTTACAATTTCTCACCTGGAGACAACATAGAAAATATATACACAATGAGCCACATATTTATGTATGTGAGTATTGTGTAGAAGGTTTCGAAAGATTCTAACCATTACAAAAGAAGGTTGACATGGAAGACGAAAAGAGATTAAACTGGAGCAGAGAAGCTTTGACTCGGAAGGATTTGCGTTTGTTCAAAAGACCGTTAAACCTAGGACGAGGAACAGGAGCAGAAGCGAAGCACATGTACGGCTACGAGGAAGTGAGCCACGCGTCGTTAAGCAAGGGCGTGAGCTTGTACTACACGTGGCGACCGATGGTTCTATCATCCGGTGAATCACACTAGCTAACGGTGACGGTGAGTCGGTGACTGAGAATCGCTCCTTTTTTCTGCTTTGACTGAGGAGTGAAATGGCATATGACTGTCGTTGACTCGGACTATGCGCCGGTTAAAACTTAAAAGGAACTCAAGTCGACGAAAAATTACAATTAACGGTTTAGATTTAACGATAAACGACTAAACCGGTTTGCTTATGGTTCGTCCACAATTTCGATTTAAGTGATTCCTTTTACGGTTTTGTTTTTCACTACAAACGAAGAGATGTTACAAAAACAAATACGTAGAGGTGTGCATTGAGTGTCGACAAACGTCAAGATAAATAAAACGAGTTGAGAGATACGTTGAAATATTTCATGTTGAAAGTTGATGATGACATTAAACGGAATAATAAATGTAAATATCGAGAACACGTTAAAACCAGTGAAATGTATGTAAAATCAGGTTTAGGTAGATGTGTCGAATTATAGATCCAAAACAAATAAAAAACAAAAACTAGTGTGAACGTAGATTTGATATCTGATTAAAGTACATCTGATCTTTTTTTTTTTGTTTTCTAATTTTTTAATGTTCGATTGATTGTTTTTTCAATTATAAAAGATGACACATGTGACATGTCGTCAATACAACTCCAAAATATTGAGTTCTCGTCCTCTGTTTTGCTTTTCAAACATAAAATAAACTAGACAAATATAGACGTAATTTTTTAACAAAAAAAAGACAGATATAGAAACATTAATTTTCAAATAGAATCACATAAATAGATAAATAAATATTTTTTGATCGAGAAAATAAATAAATATTTAATTAGTAGGAAGTAATTATATTTAATTTATTTAATTATATTCGACGAATAATATATAATATATATAATTAAATGTCAATTATTATTATTATATTGGAGTTATATATAGGTCCAGCTAGATAGCTTCTGTGCCTCAAAGAAATAAAGCCTTCGAATGTGAGAATCGAAAAAACCTTCTTATCGTCTTCTTCACCATTCTTCCATAAGATTTCTTCTTCTAATTTTTGTTAGGTAATTTTATACTTCATCTAACAATATGATTTCTTCCATTATATTGTTTTACATAAACCTAATTTTTCTTTGTGTTGTGTTCAATTAATGGGATCGTGCTTTTGTAAAGTTTTTAACCTTTTCTGCGTTTATAGCAATAAAATTCTTAGAAAAATACAACTTTTTGCAGAATCTTTACATATTAGCTTAACTCGAAATTTTTCCTATTCAATGTTGTTTCCCTCTCTTTTTTTTCTCGTTTTCGATTACTTTATTTACTCTTGTTCTTCAAGCGTGAACCTGAGGCATTATTTTTTATTTTTTGAACAAAAAAGGTGTAGATAATTTTATTATTTTGGTAAAAGAGGTGCAGAGAATTGAAGAACCCTAATCTGATATTCTCGGTAGGAACCTTGTACCGATCTGCGGCTGGTTAATTCATAATATTCCTCTGACTAGATTAGAATATTCCTGGGAAATTCTTTATGTAGTGATATGATGGAATTTCCTTTGATGTGTAGGATTGTTCTTACTTATCCAGCTTGACTCAACCAATTACCATTAATAGTACTAATTTTCGTCAATTTGTATATAAATTGTGATAATGGTGATAGATTTGTGGATCAGTATTTGTTCCTAAGTTGCTAAGTTATAACGGGTTAATCGATGTATATATACTTTTTCATGTGATTTGTTGTGGATTACTTGTTAAGTTCAGTAATGTGGCTTGTCTCAGGATCTTCTTCCCCATCAGGGTCCAAATTTGTAACCTTTAGATAGTTAAATCTTGTTAGATAGTGGCATTGTGAAGTTTGGCTTATCGCTGTAATGGCTCATATTGATGTGTCTCATTAAAAACTGAACAAAGTTCTCTCATCATGTTCGTAATTTTGGTTTTCGGCTTCGAGTTATTTGGTTTTATGAGTGATGCAACTTATGTATCTGGTTTCTCATTCTCCAGGTTCATCATATACTAACCACGATGCAGCTCAAGGTTCCTGAACATCAAGTCGCAGGACACATTGCTAAAGATGGGAAGCCTGGTCCCCTTGTAGATGACAAGGGTCGGTTCTTCAAGCCACTTCAGGGTGATTCTCGTGGTGAAAACGAGGTAAAGTTCTACGAATCTTTCTCAACAAACACAGAGGTTCCAGATCACATTCGCAGATTTTTCCCGGTGTATCATGGCACTCAAGCAGTTGAAGGTTCTGATGGAGCAGCCATGATTGTGCTAGATAATATTCTTTCCGAGTTCTCAAAACCATCAGTAATGGATGTGAAGATGGGTTCAAGAACTTGGTATCCTGATGCATCTGAAGAATACATCCAAAAATGTTTAAAGAAAGACATGGCCTCCACAACTGTGTCATCTGGTTTCAGAATCTCTGGCTTTGAGGTGTATGATCACAAAGAATTGAGGTTCTGGAAGCCCGAGAGGAAGTCTCTTCGCGGACTCAAAGTTGATGGAGCAAGATTGGCTCTGAGGAAGTTTGTATCATCAAACTCACCTTCAGAGAAAGATATAGAACCCGACTCTGCTTTTGTGTTCCGTGTTTACGGTGGTTCCAATGGGATCTTAACACAGTTGTTGGAGCTCAAGACGTGGTTTGAGAACCAAACACTCTACCATTTCAACTCTTGTTCGATACTTATGGTCTATGAGAATGAATCCATTCTAACGGGAGATGATTATGCTCGACCAGAAGTGAAGCTAGTGGATTTTGCTCATGTTCTAGATGGTAATGGCGTTATTGACCATAACTTCTTGGGTGGTCTGTGTTCTTTCATAAACTTCATTCGTGATATTCTTCAGACCCCAGATGAGTCTGCAGAATCTTAGATTAAGGTTTTTATTTTCTTTTTATTTTATTTTTGGCTTTGATTCCAGATTTTGGATATACATTATGTCTCATTCAAATGTGTACTTGATTACCTAAAGGATAAAGAGCATATATTCGCACTCTTATTTCACGGTATACAAAGAGTTTCCACTTTAGGACTTTATTGATTGTGATTTGTGAAAAATACAGCTAAAGAAAAGTTTAGAGTCCAAAAGCGAAACAGTTCAGACTAATGGTAATTATCAGTAACAATGAAGAGTCTTTTTTGTGGCAAAATCCCAAATATTACTAAAAGTGTAGGGGCTGATATGAAAATCGTCTTCTGCTCTAAAATTATTCTGCTCTGTTCTCTCGTTTCAAATTCCCGTCTCGCGCGCTTCGTGAAGGGAGAGAGAAGCAGAACACGACGACTGATTGAGAATGGTGCTACTATGTTTTATCTTGGATCTTCGGAATATCTCTCCTTCTCTGATCGGAGATCTAAAGCAGGTATATCTCTTATGTGTTTATCCAATTTAATTGTCGTCATCGTTTCTAGAACACGAATTTGACTCTTGCTGCGCGTTTCTTCTTCGTGTTCCGAATCTTAAACTCGATTCTGAAACTCGAATTTGAATCTGAAGCTAGAATTTGATTCTGAAGCTCGGATTTGATTGTTGGTACGAATTTTGTAGTCGTTTCTGAAACTCGCGAACTTACACGCCATTTCGTCTCCGGAAGATTGTCTCACTGATAGGATTGGTTTATGTTATATCCTGAAGGATCTGATTTCTAAAAACGATCAGGTTATACTTATCATCGATCGTCATTTTCTTCTATTTTCGGTGGCTGTCTGTTTATTATGTATGTGTTTCACGATTCTTCACTTATCGAGCAGCTAAAATTTGCGTACATTCCTACTGGAAAGTTCTGTCTTCGCGACTTTCATCACGCTGTTAACAGCTTGCCTTTGGATGCATTTGTACCTGAGATCGATGATTCTGGATCCATATGCTGCAAAGGTATCTCTCTTGTCCTCTCTTCATCTGTCTAATACTTCACAGTTTTATTTATTAATATCCTACTCGTTGATCATACTGAATTTTTCATAGATCTTAAGCTATCAAGTGTATTGTGTGATCGAGCTTTGTACTCATGGGGAGCTAGAGACATTATGAGGAAAGCAATCGTGCTCAGTTCTTGCTTCCCAGAAGATATGAATTCTGATACAAGAAACACTCTTATGGTTAGTCATATGTGTCGAACACTAATGTCTTACTGCTTTAACTTGTTTTCTCAGCTCTGAATCTTTTGCTTCAGGCCGCAACAGATAAATGTGTGTCAGTTGAATTTCTTTTGCTTGAGAAGCAAGTGAGCTATCTGAGCTATGCGCAGGAGAATAGATTCCTCAGTTGCTTATCAGATCTTGACAATTGTTCGTTTCAAACCTGCATCCCTGGTAGGTTCCAAATAACTTGCTGCTTTTCATATTTTTTTCCACACACTAACTAAATCTCTCAGATTTTGGTGGCTGGTTCTTTAAAATGGTTTCCCTTAGTCCGCACTAGATTTCCAAGCTAGTTTAATCGTTTCTATATATTTATCTGTAAAGAGGTTTTAAATCCAGCACAAGGAAAAACGAGAATAGTTTCAAATCGTTTTTGCTTATAGGATACTGAACCGTTCTATGCATTTAGATGGAAAATCACTTCATGGCCTTGAAAAGAGATGGCTTCAGGAGCTCAAGGATGAAACTGAAGAATCACTGCAGTCCCAGTTTATCTTCAAAACTAACCTTGTTGGTTCAGTGAATAAGATCATCTGCAACGTCACTGCAGCCACAAATCAGATTGTGGACGGATTTAGCCCTTGTGGAGTTCTGATCTATATCCCTAAACTTGATTCTTTTATCTCCCATTAAGTTTACTCTTTACATTGTTAGGCACTTAGGCTAATACTAAATTCTGTCAAATTGTAGGTTTCATAAGTTCGGCTAATACTTTGTAATTGTACATAACAGTTTTCATCTGCTTTGTTGCTGTTTACAGACATGCAGGTGCCACGGCATCCCATTACGAGATTCAGTGAAAAACACAACAGAGAAGCTGCAGTGTTCCGTAACTAATGATGAACTTGGAAAATCTCAGGTGACTGAGAATTCTGTGAAAGTTGGCGATAGAACTGTCTTGTTTTTGCCTTCAATCCATAGCCTCCAAAAACTTCATCCAATTTCTTCCCAAGTTGATTTTAATGTCATAGAGAGGACTAATCTAACTTCTCTTAGTGAAGGTAACTCTTCAGCTACTCAAATTAATATTGTTTCATGTGCGCTATCTTCTTTTGACTTTGTTTCTTTTCTCCAAAATAGAGAACCTGATACATGTATATGTTGACGTAGGCCTTATACTTGGGACACCTTATATTGTAAGCCCTTCAACTTGTCATTTTACGGAAGCTTTGACAGACGAAATGGATCAACCAGATCTGAACGCTCAGAGTAAGCACAGTGTTTTCCTAGAGAGATTCACATTACCGTAGCTCAAGGGCAACCAATATAATCATCCAATGTCTCATAGTTTCCCTAAGAAGATTCAAATGCAGTTTTTCAGGGACTCTGTGGTGCACTACACTCAATGGACCAAGGCTTGGTTTGCTCTTCAAACTGCAATCTAGACACCAGGAGAGTTGTGGAATTTCATTGTTATTACATTCTTCAACCGTCAGAAAATGGTCCGATGCTTCTGAGGGTACAGATTCATTACTCTGACCCCTCTTCCTGAATCAAATAACATCAGCCTTCATGAACAGTTGATAAGTTTGTGGTATGTCAAATTTGTGCAGCTCATTAAATTAACAGACAAAACTGTTTGCAGAGATTGGCAGGGTCAGAGGAGATTCTACCTATTTCAAGTTCTACTCAGTTTTCCGAGTCCTCTATTCCTAGAGAAATCGAGATTTCTATCAAAGGCGCTCTGTTAGAGGTCGATATCAGTTCAATGTTTTTGGAATTCATATTTATTGCTTATAATTTTACTTGAATATACTTTCTGCAATCTAAGCAGATTGAATCAACAGACTACGATCCTCTGACCCACAACAGAGGCTTCCACCAAAAACTGAACCTCATTGTGAAAGAAAGTCTTCAATTTGGGTGATTAATCTCCTCCTTTAGGCTCTTCGTTATTAGCAACATCCCTGAAAATCTGTTATCTGTTACAGATTCTTAACAATTTTTTTCTACTTGTCCCTGGAAGTTCCTTACATTCAAACAAGACAGATGCAACATATGATGAAGTGACACCACCAGTTTCAGATTCTGTTATTCCAACAGCACAGACATTTCCAAATATAATAAATCTAGAAACCGTTCAGGAAGTTTGTATCATAGATGAAGAAGACACAGCAACAGCTTCCATTACTAAAGAATGGGAACAACTAGTTGTCACTGATGAGGTTCTCATGAAGTCTCCTCCGGTTATAACTACTGTCCGGCAAGTTCTGTCTCCTATACAGAGTAACAACAAACAGGCCGATATGAAAACATCAATGATTTTAGAAAGACTTGAAGCTCCGAGGAAGATGAGAGGAAAAGCTGGATCACCAAACCTAGTCAATCGTAGTCCCATCTCGTCAGATGTCTGTGTCTTGTCTCAGAAGAAGCCTCTGATTCCTTTTCAGTCAAGCCAGGTTTCTTCTAACTACCAAACTGTTTCATCAAGCCAGCTCATGAAACCCAGCTTCCAGAGATTGAAGAGAAAGCTAAAGTGAGCTTTAAGTAGCTCTCAGGGTAAGATTCAGCTCTTTCTCTGCTTTTATTATTATAGCTACTCGATGATACTGAGAAAGTTTGAAAGACTATTACGAAAGTTGTTTCTTAGCTGAGACAGTATAGAGGAGACTTGAAGTTTGGAGGTAAAGGTAATGTTCTGTAGTTTGCTTGTAAAGGATGAAGATTATCTGGCGTTTTTGTTTGTTACCAAAACTAATATCAAATTACATTACGTATGTGCAATATCAACTACTATTCATACTCTTAGAGCATTAAGTATGTACAATTAATACTGTTCAACATATATACTTGTATTCTTTTAGAAATTCTCTTTATGAAAAAAGAACTTAGTGGATGTGTTGTGAGAGAAATCTCGTGATAATTCTTGTAGGTCTTTGACTAATCTTCCACCTTGTCCGCAATAAAACACTCCTGCCAATTTATCAAACATTCACATTATTTGCATTTGCTAAATATAGAATGAGTGTGGTCGTTTGTTAGTAAGAAACTCACCGACTCTAGTCTTGGGATGATTCACAGCGATCCTTTTGAAAACGCTTCGCCAGTTTGGCCGAGCGAAATGGGATATTACACGTGTTCCTGACACAATATCTAATCCGTTCTTGGCGTGGTTCAGCGACTGGAGCATCGTGATCAGTGCAGACCTTGCATCTCCTTCCTCGTAGACGCTGGTACAGTGATTGTGCAGCTCTATTACGTTGTTACGATCTGTTTCGATTACTTCGTCCATTACATTCTTAAACCAGTCAAAAGATCCTTGCTCTCTTGTCACCCAGTAGAAGTAAGCTCTCTTGGTTTTGAATGCCTCACTTTTTCTTCCTGGAGAGAAAGGAGATGTGACCATATTGTGGACCGGTGACTGTCTTCCATTACTGCCTTCTTCTCCATTGCCTTTTATGTTATTGATTATGTCCTTCACAATGCTGATCATTGGAGTAGCACCGATTCCTAGACCTACGAGGAGCACAACTTCAAACTTCTTAAAGTCTTGTGCCGGTGCTCCATATGGACCGTCAATTAAAATTCTTGGAAGGCTGAGTGGTCACAATTCAAGGGAAAGAAATCACAAAAGTTAGAGGCTGCATATGTTTACATGCTTCAGTGATTTGGGACTGACTTAGCAACAGAAGAACTGATGAATAGTTAGTTATTGATAAGACTTACTCAGATATGTTCTCCGTGTGGCTTGGGGAGAGTATGTTTAGTCTGACTTCATCAAGAGGGCGTGACTTACACAGCTGAGTTTCATATAGAAACAAATGTAATTACAATCTTGAACCAAAATGATTCTTATGTTTTATGTTTAGGGCAAATAATAGAGTAAAATACCTCAGAGAATAATGATCTTAACTGCCGAGTCCAGTCTCCTAGAACTCTAATGTGGACACTGAGATGGTCATCTCCTGGAGCCGATGTTATTGAGAATGGATGCCTGTTTGTATTCAAACTAATGTTCAGATTTGTTTCCATACATATATGCTTCAGATTATATATATGAGAGCTTTTCTTATTACCATTCCAGTGAAGAAACTGCAGAACAGTTGAGATACATGTATTGTCCGCTTTTGTATCTGAAGTTGTTTGGTCTTGACATGTGAAGCGACAAGACATTCCCTGGTAACACAGAGACCTGTTGAAGCATTAAGGTAACAAGCAGATGAATATACAATGTCCCTTTCCTTTCAATTGATATTTGAGTAGAGAAATGTTTATAGATTCTACCTTTTTAATTGAAACAGCCTCAACGCCTGACCTGAATGCACGGATCAGCCTCTCAATCAAGTAAAGAACCACCGGTACCGTCACATACATCCATGTCTATTAAACATATGAAAGCCAAAATCAGAGTCCAGATTCCATCTGCTACAACTTTGTACTAGGTCTAGTAATTAGTAAGTTAAGTTACTAACCGTTTTCTTGTACCATGGCTTGATGAGGTAGACATAGTATCCATGAATGATAAGCAGCGTGTAGACAATTACAAACAAGTGGTGAGAGTACCAGAAAGCGTTGAAGCCTGTTATTTTCTTCAGTGGTCCAGGAAGCTTGAGCTTATTACGTCTAAACCATGTTGTAGCCAATGTGAAGGCTATGGTCATTAGTATAACCATTGCAATCCCGGTAACACCTTCTACCGATTTCACAAAGTCCATATATCTCTTTGTCTGTACACCGAAATACTGCTCCATTGGTTTATACATGTCTTTATCTGCAGCAATCAGCCGCGGGAAATCACAAGCTAAGTGAGAAGTAGCATGGATTCCAACTCCAATTGAAATTGCTATAGCTATGACCTGTGTTATATTCAAGGTTAAGCATTCCTTTACAGATATCTAAGAAACTTCATTTTTCATTCTACAGGAAATTTACCTTGTGAAAGTTGAGGTTGTCATTGAAAGGAACAATAACACTTAAATTGGTTCTGGTCCGGAGCCAAGTGATGGTGTTCTTACAAACTGGTAACAAAATGATAGCCATGTTTAGTTTAAGTGTCTCTGCAGCTCCTTTAGCTATACAAACACAAACTCCCATAACTTCATGAGCCGATCTTTTTCGATACTGTATAAACTTCCACGCAGACAGCCCGGCCATTACACCTATCCATAGAGCCAGTACCCACACTCTCTTCCAATTATCCAACACTAAATACTTCATTCTTCTGCAAAAACGTATGCAGAGATTACTACTCTGCGAACCCTTGAGATTTTGACTTAAGATCTTGCTCAGTTCCTTATTTCCCCCATCTCTCATAGCCTGCATCGGCGTTTGCAACAAAAGCACCTCGAGATCCTCTATCTGTTTGGCATTGTAGCAAATGCCTCCAAATTACATCAAAAAACACTCACAAACTAAACATTTCTAATTAAATAAGATCAACTAAACGAACCTCATACACATACCCTGATGTAACCATAATGATAAGGATCAAGATTTTCCATAATCAAAGCAGCATATTCATCAGCTTGTTTCCGAATCTTCTCCAGCTCGTTTGCAGAAGCGCTCAAAGCTATAATCTGTGCAAGAAGAAGAAATATAACAAAGAACTTTGAGATCTCTACTACTCATTATTCACTACAGAAATACGAAAATTCTACCTCACTAACTTCTCTTTCATTCAGCTTCCCATCCAAATCCCTATCTACCCTGAAGCTCATACCACACTTCCATATGAAACTTAACATTCATGTCAAATATGTACAGAAATCAAAAGAAATGGTTTTAAAGAAACATTACATAGCAAAAAAAGTTCGAAGCCTCGAATCGAAATCCTGATCAGTGATCTGCTTCCAGAACATTTTAAGCTGATCTCTGCTTATTGTATCTTCCCATATGTTTTCTCTCCTTCTTAAAGCATCAAACAATGCTAAAGCAAACTCTGTAGATTTCATCCCTGCAGCATAATTTATACAATCAATGAATTTCAAAAACAGAAAATTGATTTGTGTATTGAAACTCACTTCTGCTAACCTATACATTCACCGAATTTGGAACGGTGTAATAATCCATTGCTAGTCTTTGTAATTTCATTGAAATTTTTCTCAACCACAGGCCAACCTTTGGCACCGTCAGTCTTGGTAATGAATTTGAGACCCTTTAAAGCTAACTCTGCTCTAGATTTCGAACGACGGATCTTAGCTAGTTGCGGTCGCGGAGGTTTTCTCGCCGATGAAAACGAAACAACTCGTTTTACTTCGTGAGAAACCGAAGAAGCTATACGTTTCAACACCGAGTTACTCCTTCCCGAACGTCCTGGTCTCAAAAGCGACTGATCCGGCGACCTCAAAGCATACACAGAGACTGAATCCTCATGGAAATCAAGCGTGAGCTCCACGTATTGTTGATCTCCCACATAAACACTGCTCGTCGTCGCCGCGTTCGACTCTGTGCCGCTTGGATAGTAGTAATCTCTCGCATCTTCGAAGCCTAACTTTTGCATCGATTTCTCAATATTTTTTTCTTTCTGATGAAGAAACAAGAATGATTCTGCAATGCTGAAAGTTGAAACCAACAGAGAGAGAAAGAAAGAGGCCAAGTTGTGAATTGATTTATAAATAAGTCAGATATACCAAAAAGATACACAATCTATTACCAGCAAAGATTATTCAATTCAATAGAGTTTGAATCTTTACTTATTAAGAAATTTTCAAGTTTTAGCATGAAAGGTGACTTTTTTATTTTAAAATTGTATTTCTGTTGGGGTTAGTTATAAACTTTATTTTGAGTTGTTAGTACGATCTTTGTGGTCAAATCTCCCGCGCATTACAGGACCGGGTCTAAAGTCCAATATTATAAGTTATGGTCACGACATTCGAATTTATTTTGTTTATCATCATTTACTTTATGTTATGCAACCGAAATTCCCTTATATTATTTATTATAAACTCACGTTAGATCTGATTAATCATCTGTTTATGCATGTAGTAAACCATCTACAGAAGACTTTTCTACCAAAAAAAGATTTAACAATATAGTCAACATCAAAATCGGAATATTGATTGATGTAGTTTAAAATATGATTAACTATTATACCGAAAAAAATAGGGTTGACGGTCTATACCCACTCCGAAGTTTGGACATAACAACTGGTCCACCCAAACTTCGATTTTCGATCTAATTGCACACA
>OVAX01000914.1:0-60098 GCA_900406405.1 Lepidium africanum | reverse complement strand
GTGTATGCGTTTGGTATTTTCTTGCTTGAAGTAACTTGTGGAAGGAGACCTGTGGAACCTGGCTTTTCGGCGGTAAAACGTTTTCTGATCAGATGGGTTGGTGAATGCTGGAAAAGGTTTTCTCTGGTTGATGCTAGAGATCCAAGGTTGACAGAATTCTCATCCCAAGAAGTAGAGAAAGTTCTGAAACTCGGTTTGCTATGTGCAAACCTTTCTCCAGATTCAAGACCAACCATGGAACAAGTGGTGCAATACTTAAATGGAAACCTAGCTTTGCCTGAGTTTTGGCCCGACTCTCCAGGAATTGGAATTGTTACTCCAGTGGCGCCTTCGTCGGCACGGCTCCTGATTCCTTCAGTATCAATGTCATCTTCCTCCTCCAACAACTCAATGTTTATTACTCACTCAATCCTCTACGGGAATGGACGATGAAAGTTTCAAACAGCTTCTCTCTTTTGTGGCCTCTTACGTGTTTACTGATTTTCATCCACTTTTACTCGATTTTGTTTCATAAATGTATATACCCACACCATGTTCATTGTTGACATATTCCATCAAGCCTCACTTGTAGAACGAAAGACTATTCTTTCGAGTAAACTCTTGCAATTACTTTGCTCGTTATCTGTAGAGTAGTTGTCACCCTTTTGAGTCAACCATATATCAATCGTCCTGTAATAAGAAAGCTTATAATGGTTTAGTTATAAAAGTGATCATAGACATCAAAGACACAATAGTTCATTTCAGTCTTTAACATTGTTCATGCTAAATCTCAAGTACCTGCAATATATTATTGTAAAGAAAATTCATGTTTCAGCCCATTTGAGTAGGCACTCGGCCTTTAAAGAGTTGAAATATTCAAAGGTAGTGACAGTTCAGATCTCTGAATTGTTTAAGAAAAATAAGACCTGATAATGACAATTAGAGAGAAGATTGCCTTTGATTATTGTTAAATTACAAGGAAGTTCTTTTATGTGGAATTTGTGTATTGATTTCACAGAAAAGACCAAAATGTGACAGCTGTCTTTGGAAAATGATCATATTGTTGAAGTCAACTCTAGTAAATTCTCTTGAAATTGTAAAATGCAGAATGTTCTTCTTATGAACTAATGATGTGACCTGGTTTTGCAGATGGAGGGGATAGATATTTACCATACCATTACCTCAAAGACGAGGGTTTTCTCAGAACAGAAAACATTTTGTTGTATTTTATAATGGCTCAAGGATTGGATCTAATCTGGATGGTGATCTCCCTTCTTCTCCTTATTCACCTCTCAAGTCAACAAGAAGCTGGGTTTATCTTCAACGGTTTCCGTCAGGGAGATCTTTCTATTGATGGGGTTGCTGAAATCCTTCCCGGTGGTCTATTGCAGCTGACCAACAGTTCAGAGAATATAATGGGTCATGCTTTCTTCAAGCATCCCTTTGAGTTCAATTTATCTAAATCTCTCTCGTTCTCAACGCACTTCGTGTGTGCAATGGTGCGTAAACCAGGAGTTACTGGCGGAAATGGGATTACTTTCTTTCTGTCTCCTACCATGGATCTTTCACACGCAGATGAAACTCAATATTTGGGTCTTTTCAACACCACAACCAACTTATCTCCGTCATCTCATATTTTTGCTATCGAGCTTGATACAGTTCAAAGTGCAGAATTTGACGACATCAATAATAATCATATTGGTATCGATGTAAACAGCCTGACCTCGGTCAAGTCTACTCCAGCTTCTTACATTTCAGACAAAGATGGTCGGAACAAAGACATAGATCTATTGGGTGGAGATTCCATCCAGGTCTGGGTGGACTTCGATGGAACTGTACTAAACGTTTCACTAGCACCTCTTGGGATTCAGAAGCCAAGTCAGAATCTTTTATCAACGTCCATCGATCTTTCAGAAGTAATCCAAGATAAAATGTTTGTTGGATTTTCTGCAGCAACAGGACAATTAGCAAATTATCACTACATACTTGGTTGGAGTTTTAGCAGAAGCAAGGCGTCATTACAAAGCCTGGACATCTCAAAACTTCCGCATGTTCCTCATCCTAAAACTAATAAAAAACCTTCTCTCGTGCTGATTCTCCTCTTGATTGTACTTGGAGTCATACTCATGGCACTTGTAGGAGCAGCTTATGCATACAGGAGAAACAAGTATGCAGAAGTAAGAGAAGAATGGGAGAAAGAGTATGGTCCACACCGATACTCCTTTAAATCCATCTACAAAGCAACAAAAGGATTCCACATAGATGGTTTTCTCGGAAAAGGAGGATTTGGAGAAGTCTACAAAGGAACTCTGCTTGGTGATGGAGATGTAGCCGTGAAAAGATTCTCCCATGATGGAGACAGAGGGATGAAGCAATTTGTAGCTGAAATTGCAAGCATGGGTCGTTTGGATCACAGGAACTTAGTTCCACTTCTCGGTTATTGCAGGAGAAAAGGCGAGTTTCTTCTCATCTCCAAGTACATGCCTAATGGAAGTCTTGACCGATTCTTGTTTCATAACAGAGAACCATCTCTTCCTTGGTCAAAAAGGCTTGTGATTCTAAAGGGAATAGCTTCAGCTCTTCACTACTTGCACACAGGAGCCACACAAGTCGTTCTACACCGAGATATCAAAGCTTCTAATGTGATGTTGGACGCAGAGTTCAATGGAAAGCTAGGAGATTTTGGTATGGCTAGGTTTCATGACCACGGAGCTAATCTGACCACAACAGGAGCTGTTGGAACTGTAGGATACATGGCTCCTGAGCTAACTTCAATGGGAGCTTTCACTAAAACCGATGTATACGCATTTGGTGTATTTATCCTCGAAGTAGCTTGTGGGAGAAGACCTGTACAACTTAATATGCCACTTGAGAAACAATTTCTGGTTAAATGGGTTTGTGATTCGTGGAAAATGCAACCCTTAGTCAATGCTCGAGATCCCAAATTAAGTGGAGAACGGAGGCCTCAGCTGATAGAGATAGAGATGGTACTGAAATTAGGGTTGTTGTGCACGAATTTCGTACCGGAATTGAGGCCTGAAATGGGAGAAGTTGTGCAGTACCTCGACCAGAAAGTTTCCTTACCGGATTTCTCACCAGATTCACCGGGAATTGGGATTCTTACTCCGGTATCGGTTGGAGAAAGCCCGTCTGTGATTTCTGACAACATTTCTTCTCCGGCAGCTGAATCTATGTTCATTACTCACTCGATTCAACACGGAGTCGGACGATGAAATCTAACATGGCGATTTTCAAAATTTTCTTCAGAATTTGTTCATNATGGCGATTTTCAAAATTTTCTTCAGAATTTGTTCATAAAGTTGATATGGCCGAGTTGGTCTAAGGCGCCAGATTAAGGTTCTGGTCCGAAAGGGCGTGGGTTCAAATCCCACTGTCAACATTCTATTTTGTTTTCCGTAAATTTGTCAAAATTACGTATGTTAATGTACGGCTATAGCCTTGTTAGTTCTCCGAATTACGATGTCGACAACTTATCCTCTAATAGATGGAGCTTTCAAAATAATCCACAGTTTTTTTTTTTCTGAAGACGAAAAAGAAAAAATCTCAATTTTCATAGCATTTACCTTTCTTAGTCTAAATATAGCAAATCCTAGTGGCCTCTCTATAGAAATGTTGTTTGCATTGTCTTGCTCATGTACATATATGATTGGGGAGGGGGAAGCAACATCAAAACACTAGTTCCCGGTTTGCTGTTTTCGTGAATGAAGCCTCGATTACGGCTTTGGACTAGGTGAATTTTCTATAGAGAATCTCCTCAAAAATGCTATAGTGGATGGTTAAATTGTGAACCGTTTTGGTGTTTTTCTCGTGAATAATGTCTTAGTTAACTAATCTAGTTACTAAGAAAGTTAGCAGGTGAACGATAATACCCTTGATTATTTGTTTAAAGAAAATCAATCGTCTATTTTCAAACTCCTCATTTCATTTTTCCCTCTCTCTTACTTCTCGACCATTTTCTTTTCTCAGAACTGCCATCACTTGTGGACCATTTTCTTCTTCTATATAACTTGTGTCCTCAAAGTTTCTGTATTTCTCAGAATAAGGCTTATGTAGTCGCAATCAAAGTTCAATTTCATTACTTTCCGGCAATTTGTGGTTAAGGTTAATGGGTTTGAGAAGCGATTTCCCCAAATATTCGAGGTTTTGAGTCGCAATTTCAGGGTTACTGGTTTGTTTGCACGTTCAATTTGTAGTGAAAAATTTGCGGTTTGTGTATGATAGAGTGTTTGAAAATTTTGAAAGTAGTAGAATTCTATCTAGGGTTTCAGTGCATAGCAGTTGTGGTTGGTTTTGGTTGTCTATGTCGTGGGAAATTTTTGTTGGTACTCGATTTAACAATTTTGGCGTAGTATTATGTCTCAGATCCATGTCCATTTCTGAAGAGATCGAGTTCTAGGTTATTGTCTTAAGTTGCTAATGACGTAAAATCGAAATTTATGAAAGAGATGTCTTTTGAGTATTGGGGATCTTGTCACTTTCTGCGTCTTGGAGCTATATCTTTAGCCATTGCCTGCGAAGACAAAAAATAAAGTTTTGTAATATGTTTCCTTCACAAAGGCTTCTATTCTTAACGAACCGTCTTTTATTTACTAGTACGGGGTAAATACAATGTAGGTGTGTTTTGTTGTGTAGATAGGTTAAGTTTGTTGTGAGAAAGGATGTTTTGCTAAATGTAGGTATGCTTGGTATTGTGCGGAGTATCTTTGTTTTGTTTACATTTGGAAACGATCCAGCTGTAAGTATATTACATGAATTCAACATCAATGAGTTTTTGTCGTTAAAATTGACGTCATTTGTTTTATGTCTCTCTACAACAAGTGATGTTGTGTGTATTTTTTGTAGCTTGAGATCTTGTCCATACTGCTCAGTAACTATGAGGATGATGTCTCCTGTGAAGATGACGTCCAAGACACTGATGAGCTGGATCTTTTGGATGTTCCTCAGCCCAAAAAGCCTAAAGCCTTGTTTAAGGGGAAGTCTTTGAAAGGCACTTCCTCTGAAGTAGCCACCGTTAAGTCTAAGCCATCCCGCTCTTCAGCTCAGTCTCTCTAATCTTCCTCTGCACCCCAACAATCTGCTCCACATCAATATGTGGACGTCTCTAAGGTCCAGCAAATGTGGACGTTTCTTTACGACGTCCACAACAGATGTACGTCCTTGTTAAACCGGTTTCTTTTTTACTGTATTTTCACTAATTTCGCTAATTTTAGGATTTTATATCTCTGGACCATGTAAATGGTTGACGAGTTTGGTTTCTAAGGTTTTGCCTTCGAGTATATGTTTCTCGAAAGTTCATGATGTCTAAACGAAAATTGGTGATATGTTTGTCATTTGGGGACAACATCGTATAGAGGAGAAGAAGATAGATGTGAAACATAATTAGTTTATTTGATAAGAAAGAAGTGTATAAATAGGAAAGGGTGGACAAAGAGACATAACATAGAGAATAAAGATGGATTGTTCCCAGAAGTCACAATCGAAATTTGTATTCATGATTATGTCCATGCTCATGTCCTGTAAGGACATAAGCATAGAGACAAAGAGACATAACATAGAGAATAAAGATGGATTATTCCCAGCATTCACAATTGTAATTAATTTATATTCATGTTCATGATTATGTCCATGCTCATGTTCCATAAGGACATAAAGAAGAATGACATAAAATACAAAACGTGAACGCCAACCATATACATATGATAGGACAGTGAAGGAATGTGCACGTAAAATATGGACATACAGTTATATTTGGCAGATATAGAGAACGGACATAGACATAAACCATGGACAATTGGGTGGCACGTAATCTTAATGTATAGAATATAGACGAACTTATCTCAGCAACCACAAAACAGAGACGTGACGATCTTCTTTGTGTATTTCGTCAATGTCAACATGTTCAAATGTATATTTGATTGGAACAAAGAAAATATGTGGACTTATGTCTTCCAAAGACATGAGTTCATCTAGTGGACGTCATATACAAGATATGAGTTCATCTAGTGGACGTCACATACAAGAAAATAAATCTAGAGGGAGAACATTGAGTTAGGTACAAAAGATAAAGCAAAATCTAATAGATCTAAAAATTGTTTACTCGAGAGAGCCTCACCAAATTATGAGGGATTCTTCTTTTTCGTATGCTTAATTGAACAAGAACAAGAGATTAGTCTTATAAGTGAAGATTGAATCCTCTGAAACGAGACTGTTCTGCAATATGAATTAGTCTTAACAAAAATCCAATAAGGAAAAATTGATAATTCTGAACGAAGAAAAAACCTGCAACATAGGAGTATGAGCTATAGTATGTGGGTACAGTGGAGAAAGAAGAAACCTCCATAGATAGATAGATCAAAAACTGAAATTATAAGTCATATAGCAATAAGAAGAGAGTCATATAAGAATCTGTCTAATTTGATTCATAAATAATTTCGATTCCACGTCGAATTAGAGAATGGGCCACATGTCAATTTGTATTCCGCTCACGTGGCAAAGATCATGTAATCAAGGGAAAATTGTCCGAAATTCAGGGTAACTGAGTGAACAATTTCCAGTTACGGCCCACTCGTTTTCTAGGACATTTCTTACAATTTAGCCTTTAAGTGTGACATTTTTTGAAATTTTTTTCTTTCTATATATGTTTCGTTTTTGTTGAACATGAATTCTGGAATTTTAAGGTTTTGAGCATTTCTTACTTAGTTTTACAACATCTAGACTCTATATTTCAATCGGATAGTGCTCAAAGACATTTAATCTCACTAAAAGAATAGTAACCGGATTTTGACTGTTAGACTGACCGAAAAAGTGGTTGAAAAGTTCTGACCGTAAATCGACCGGAATTTTAAAAAAACAATACCGGTCAATACTGATCAGAACTAACCGAAGAAAAAAACTGGTCAAAACGGTCAGTAATTTCTAACCGTATTGACCGCAAAAGTAAAAATAATAATATTGGTCGGCTATGGTCAGTAATTTCTGACCGGTTCCGACTGTTTTGACCATTACTGGTACAAATATTAACACATTTTCTATATATTGTTTTTATTTGTAACCAAAAATTAGGTAGTTCCGTCAAAATTTGTTGTATTCGGATTAATTATGTGTAATTATTTACTGTATTTTTCAAATCATTCAAACATCATTTCATACTCATGTAATCTGATTGGTGTATTGGAAGAAAAAAATTTATTCTGGTCAGTTTCGGTCAGAAATTTTTTTGACCGAAACTGACCGGAAATAAGAAAATTTGAGCGGGAAATAATTTAAGTTCCAAGTAATTTGATCGGGAAGGTTACGAAATGTGGGAAAAAATTATTATTCCTGTCAGTTTTGGTTAGAAATTTATGACCTAAACTGATCGGAAACGAAAAATGTGACACGTGTATTAAGTTGGCCGACCGAAACCGACTGGTCCTCACGTTAAAACCCTCATCTTCTTCTCCGATGCTCCATTTTCATTTTCAGAGTGAAAGCTTCCATAATAGCGATTTTGAGCAAAGTAACCTCTATTCCTCCGCCAATTAATCATTAATAACGTAAGTAGCTCTCTTCTCCATCGATTTATGTTGAATCACGGTAAAGTTCATTTTTCCTTAGTTTAGGGATTTGGTTAAATTAGATCTCGAAGTTTACGGTAAAATATTGGCTT
Organism: Lepidium africanum; assembly: GCA_900406405.1. NCBI lineage: Eukaryota > Viridiplantae > Streptophyta > Magnoliopsida > Brassicales > Brassicaceae > Lepidium > Lepidium africanum. The sequence continues at coordinate 52,450 of OVAX01000914.1, read as the reverse complement.
AGTTCGGTTCTAAGTAGGTAGGATTTGAAGAGAATACGTTCTCATTATGCATAAATTAAGTCTTTAATGCTGAGTCATTGAATAATCTTCAGCTTAGTAGGAAGCTGTAAGTGCCTAGTAGTGGGATCTTTATTCTAAATTTATGTTAATGCTTCGGTTACGTTTGTAAGCCTTTACAGGCTGTTCACTGAGTAATGGAAATGATGAGTCTTTGAGTTTCTCGAATCTCTTGAAAGGAAAAAGTGGTATCGGAGCTACCAAATACAATGAGTGAAAGAGTCCTTGTTAAGGATTCCTAAATTTGATGGAGACTATGAATACTGGGCAATGCTTATGGAGAACTTACTGCGTTCTAAGGAGTGGTGGAACCTGATTGAACCAGGTGTTACTAAGCAGCAAGGGACTGCTGTGTTAACTGAAGTGCAATAGGCAGAATTGGATGAGTTAAAGTTGAAGGATATGAAGGTGAAGAACTATCTCTTTGCTGCAATCGATAAACGGTATTGAAGACTATACTAAACAAGGATACCTCGAAGGATCTATGGGAGTCGATGAAACAGAAATACCAAGGGAATCAGAGAGTTCAAAGCGCTCAATTGCAAAGACTTCAAAGAGAATATGAAGTACTCGAGATGAAGGAAGGTGATACAATATAATCTCATTTTTCAAGAGTGATGATGGTGGTTAATGACATACGGGATCTTGGTGAGGAAATGCCAGATTTAAAGGTGGTTGAGAAGATTTTGAGAACTTTAGTGGAGAAGTTCACTTACGTAGTGTGTGCGATTGAGGAGTCGAAAGATGTCAAAAAACTTACAGTAGATGGACTGCAAAGTTCGTTGATGGTTCATGAGCAAAAATTGAGTCAACATGTTAGTGAGGAGCATGCCTTCAAGGTAGAAGAATTTCCACGAGACAATGGAGGCAGAGGAAGAGGTCGTGGTTATTCGAAAGGAAGGGGTGGATATATAGGACGAGGAAGAGGAAACAGTAGCTTTGATAAAGCTTTAGTGGAGTGTTTTAAGTGTCATCAACTCGGACACTACATATACGAGTGTCCAGAGTGGGACAAGTCTGCAAACTATGTTGAACTTGAGGAAGATATAGTGTTGATGGCAAATGTCAACATCAAAGAAGATCCAAAATAAGACATATGGTTCTGGGATTCAGGGTGCAGTAACCATATGTGTGGAATGAAGAACTAATTTGTCGAGTTTGATGGGAGCTCTCGACAAACCATGAAGCTTGGGGCTAATCGTCGGATGCAAGTAGAAGGTCGAGGAAATATCAGACTCCACATTGATGGTATGAGTCACCTATGTATATTATTTACCAGGTTTGAGCAACAACTTGTTAAGTGTGGGACAGTTGCAAGAGAAGGGTTTGAGGCTGATTATAGAGAATGATGTGTGTGAGATTTGGCACAAGGAACAGAAGAGGAGAATAATGAGGTCACATATGGAAAACAATCGTTTGTTTGTCATATTTGCAACAACTAGAGAGAGGAAATTCCTCAACACAAGGCCAAGAACGGTGCTTACAGACAATAAATGCTAGCAGTGGAGACTTGTGGCATCGACGATTTGGACACCTCGATTTACATGGTTTAAGTATGCTCAAGGAGAAGGATATGGTACGTGGCTCACATGAGCTTCATGCAGATGACACCACTAAGATGTGTGAGATATGTGTTCGGGGAAAACAGAACCTTGAGAGTCTACCGAAGAAGAGCACGTGGAAAGATGATCGTGTACTTGAGCTGGTGCATAGTAACATCTGCGGACCGATTACACCAGTTTCAGAGGGAGGAAAATGGTACATTATCAATTTCATTGATGATTTAATTCGTAAATGTTGGAGCTACTTAGTGGAAAAGTCTGAGGCCTTTGGAGTTTTTAAAGAGTTTAAAATTTTTGTTGAAAACGAGTCATGGGAGAACTTGTTGTGTCTTAGGACTAACAAGGGTGGAGAGTTCAACTCTACTGAGTTTAGAGATTATTGTGACAAAAATGGTATGAAAAGGCAACTAACGACGACTTATACCCCACAGCAAAACGACACTGTGGAGAGGAAGAACAGAAGTATTATGAACATGGTGAGATGTATGTTGATCGGAATGGAGGTTCCCAGAAGATTTTGGTCAGAAGCAGCTCAATACGCTGTGCACATCATGAATAGAAGTCCTTCTGCAAGTTTGGAGAATATTACACCTGATGAGAAGTGGAGTGGCAACAAACCGTCGGTTGAGCATTTTCGGGTATTTGGATGCGTTGCGTTCACAATGGTACCCTATGAAAGGAGAAAGAAATTGGATGATAAGAGTATCAAGTGTGTCATGTTTGGGGTAAATAAAGAGTCTAAAGCTTATTGTTTGTATAACCCGGAAACAAAAAAAAATCATGATAAGCAGGGATGTGAGGTTTACAGAAGATAAATGATGGGAAGAAAAATCAAAAGAAAAAAATGGATTTTGGAATGATCTCGAGACTGAATTATAAGGAGTCTCAAAGACACAACAACAAGAGACACGTGGTATGGAGTCAATAAAGGAGACACATCAGCTGTTCAACCTCTAAGGGAAAACCGGAAAAGTCAATTATAAACAAACAAAATCCTATTTGGATAAAGGATTACGTCTCAGGTAAATGTGGTTTCTTAGTCAAAGAAGATGAAGGTAATATAATGATTTTGTTTATGGCAACTGAAGACCCAACCAGCTTTGAAGAAGCTGTCAACCATCAGACTTGGCGAGATGCAATGGAAGTAGAAATCCAAGCCATTGAAAGCAACAAAACTTGGGAGTTGGTTGAATTCCAGATGGTGCAAAGGTGGTTGGAGTAAAGTGGATTTATAAAACAAAACTGAATAAGAAATGTGAGATAGATAAATCCAATGCAAGGTTGGTGGCAAAAGGGTATCACCAAACAGAGGGAGTCGATTTCCATGAAATCTTTGCTCTAGTGGCAAGGTGGGATATGATTAGAGCAATTATCGGTTTGTCTGCTCAAAAAGGATGGACGATTTTTCAGCTCAATGTAAAGAGTGCTTTCTTTCACGGGAAATTAAAGGAGGAGATTTATGTTGAACAACCTAAGGGATTTGTAAGTTCAGATGAAGAAGACAAGGTTTATAGATTATGGAAGCCACTTTATGGGCTTAAGCAAGCTTTAAGAGCTTGGTACAGCAGGATTGAGAGTTTCTTCACAGAAGGGATTCACCAACTACTACTGTGAGCATATTTTATTTGTGAGAACAGAGCGTGAGCATATCTTGATCGTAAGTCTCTATGTAGATGACTTGATCTACACAGGAAATTCGATCAAGATGATGGAGAACTTCAAGCAATCGATGATGGAGGAATTCTCTATGTTTGACCTGGGATTGATGAAATATTTCTTGGAAATATATGTTATTCAAGATGAGAATGGGATCTTCATCAATCAAGGAAAATATGTCAATGGAAGATTGCAACTCAGTGAAAAATCCTATGTTTCCTGGGCAACGACTATCACAAGGTGTTGGAGGAGATGTTGATTCTACAAAATTCGAACAGTTGATTGGATGCTTTCGGTATCTCACTACTACTAGACCCAATATGATTTATACTGTTAACTTGGTTAGTAGATTCATGGAGAGGCCAAAAGAACAACAGTGCTTGCAGCCAAGAGAATCGTGAGATATGTCCAAGGAACGCTTGATTATGGCGTACAATATACTCATGGTGGTAATCTGGAACTTGTTGGTTATGTTGATAGTGATTATGCATGAAGTATAGACGATCGCAGGAGTACTTCTGGTTATGTGTTCCTGCTTGGTGGCGGTGCTGTTTCGTGGAACTCGAAAAAACAACCCATAGTTACACTATCAACGATGGAAGCTGAGTATGTGTCTATCGTTTATGGAGCTTGTCCAGCCATCTGGTTGAAGAACATTTCGGAAGAAGTTGGAGTGGATCAAAGGATGGCCACAACTGTGTTCTGTGACAACATCACCACAATCAAGTTACCTAAAAATCATGTACTACACGGACGTAGCAAGCATATCGACGTGCGCTATCACTTCCTTAGGGAATTATTGAGTGAAAGAAAACTTGTGCTTGAGCATTGTGCTACACAAGATCAGTTAGCTGACATAATGACTAAAGCACTGAAGCTGGAAACCTTTGAAAAGATAAGAGGACGACTTGGCGTGCGTCAAAAGAAGGATAAACTGGAACTTGTTCCAGTTTAGGGGAGGGATTGAAGAAAATACGTTCTCATTGTGCATAAATAAAATCTTTAATGTATTCAACTTAGTGGGAAGCTGAAAGTGTCTAGTAGTGGGATCTTTATTCTAAAGTTATGTTAATGCTTTAGTTACGTTTGTAAGCTTTTATAGGCTGTTCACTGAGTAATATAAATAATGAGTCTTTGAGTTTCTCTAATCTCTTGAAAGGAACAGGATTTCGTTTGTCTTGGGCGGATTTTACTAGATTCAGAGGTTGTTAAGAATTTTATTCGATTTCTTATGGGGTTTGAAAGTTCATGGTTTAGGGATTCGATTTTGAGTAAATGAACCATGGTTCTTGAACTTGGATTCATGATTTCTGAAATTATTTGAGTGTAATTTCGTGATTATTGATATTTGGATGTTGAATTTTGTTAATGATTTTGCATCCATGATTCTCTGAGAAAGTGATTCACGTTTTTTGATTATTTTTTGGCAAGTAAACTCACATTTTTTTGGTTTAATTAATAGTTTTCTTAATAGGTTTTGTATATATATTCGATTATATTTTCTTTATGTATTCTATATATATTTTTATAATAATTTTATGTATATATATATATATAATATTTCACATATATATACATAATTTTTTCATATATATATAATTTAATTTTAATAATATTTCAAACTTAAATTATTATTTAAAGAAACATAGACGGTCAATAACGGTTATAACTTTCTAATCGCTTTTCCGGTCTAACTGCTTTTCTGGTCACAAATTTATGACCACTTTTATGGTCACAAATTTATTTCTGACTAATTTTTCGGTCACGAATTACCGACTACTAACCGGTGTAAAAGCGGTCAGAAATTTCTGACAATTATTAACCGGATTTGGATTTTCGACCATCTCAAGCCGACCAACCAAATCCGGTCGAAAACGATCATAAACACCTATTTTATGACCGTTTCTAACCGAATTTACGGTTAGAAATTGGTATGTTTCCTTGTAGTGTCTCAATAATCTCATAGTTTATGGCTTTTAGCCGGGCAGACCTTTACACCGTTAGGTTTGTCAAGATTCTTTCAAATGGTTGCTTTTGTTTCATATGTTGACTATGGATTTTATTGCATACTAATAACACACTTCTTAGGGCTTTTACAATCACCACATTGCTTCTCACTCTGCAAACTTTATTGTTATCCACAGTGCTCTTGGTTCTTGGAGTAGCTTATTTCTACAGAAGATTATAAATGTGTAGAGTAGCAGAGGCATGATAGAAGGTTGTTCCTGGTAGTAAAGACTTGTGATTCTTAATGGAATTGCTTTAGGAGCTAGCCAAGTGTTTATGCAACGAGACATCAAGGCTTCGAATGTTTTGTTAGATACTAAATTTAAGAAGATGTGAAAGTCTTATAATTATGAGGCGGGCAACAACTAATATGGCCTCTTTGGGAATGGGAACTTCATACCACATAGTCGTAGAGCTTGCAATAATGGCAGCATGCTGAGCCATGGACATGTATATCTTTGATGTTTTTGTGGTTGAATTAACCTTTGGGAAGAAACCAGTGTGGATTCCTTTCGGTAGACTGTTTAAGTATATTGGAAAACAATTTACAATATAGAGTTTGAGAGGTGAATTCTTAGTTGAGGAAGTTGATATGTCTTTGAAACTAGGATTGTTTACTACAAATGGTGTGCTAAAAAACCTCCATGGAAGAAGTGGTGCAAGTTGCATGCTTTCTTAGGTTGTGTTTGTTTGTGCATATGGCTGCTCCATCTAGATGGAGCTGCTAGATGTTGTTCATTTAAACTCATATTTGTGTATAAGTTGGATATAGCAGTCAGATGCATCATCCAAATACATCTCAAAATCCTAAAATTTCTAGATGCATTTTGATAATGCAACCAAATGGAGATGTAGTTTGAATTTTTTTAATGATCATATTACAACGACTAAAATCATATCTCACATATTGTAGACTCCTTCCTCTCTAGGGATTCTGAAGCTCAAACATTTTTTTTTTATAAAATTTTTTTAGCATTAATATAAAAGAGCATACCATGCCAATGTTTTACATAAGTAATAAACTTGATATCCACATCTTACAATCTAGGAGAACCCAAATTACCATTGGCCCAATAGTCTAATAAACATTAAAGAGAAGTAGAGGCGTCTAACTTGGCGACGTCGTCGATGGTCTTCGATTAACGAGTCATCGTCTTATATACTATTTTCTGTCATTACTCTCCCATGGCATACTCCTCTTGTTTAATGAAATATGTTATGCCTCAGTCTGGACTTTTTAATGTTTATTTGTTTAATATGAAAAAGGGCAGGTTTGGTTAAATCGAAGAATTGAACCGAGGAATTTTGGACCGAGTGAATCTCATGATTTGGGTTGGGTTCCCTCCAATTTGGCCGTATAATCGATTTTCCATCAAAATTCCATTATTGATCGTATTTATTTCGATTTGTATCCCATCCAATTGCTTCGCCTCGAGCTTTCCATTCAGATCTAGCAGAGGTTGCCCGTTCTCCATCGTGGGAGTCACTAGGTTGCCAAAAATAAAACACTCGCAGAGGTGAGCTGGTGATTCTATTTGAAGCTTCGAAATTGAGGTGTGTTTGCGAGATTGATTGAGGTGATTTTGATTTTAATTTGGTCTGTAGTTAAGGATAATGGTGAAAACAGTAATTCATTGTGAATATGGAGGATGTTACAAAAAGACCATTCATGGTATGAAGTAATTCTGAAAAAGCAGAAGCATTCGGTGTAATGATGAAGACATTATATGTTGATGATATAACGTATTTGTTGTTATTGGATATAATATGCTTGAAAATTGGGTTATATGAAGGTAAGAACAAGGTACATGTCTGGTACAAGGTCAGGGTTTTAAGCAGGTAGTGGTAGATATATTGTTGAGAGCTTCCCATAAGCTATTGTATGAAAATAAAATAATAAATTCAGATAGTTTGAGATATGTGGTTAAATGTCGGGCTGAATGGTGTAATTGGTACATGTGTGTGGCTAGACCCTAGTTTTCTCAAATAGACAATATGTGGGTGATTAAGGTGTACAGGAGTAAGCATGCTTGCTCTCAAGCGACGGCGAATACAATAGGGAATAGAAGGAAATGTACACCTGGAGAAGTTGCAAAAGTTTTACTAGAAACTTTCTCGAGTCAGTTGAAAACGCTGTTTATGAAATCTATCGTGAGTATTGTGCAATGTCAAAGTGGAGTTTATGTCTCATACTCTACAACTTTAAGAGGGAAAAGGCTGGCTGCCTCATTTGTGCGTGGTAGTGAAGTAAATTGCTAGAGGTTATTGCCTGCGTATTTGCACGTGTTGGAGAAAGTGAATCAGGGAACCAAAACCATGTATGAGGTGGATGCAGAAAATAGGTTCAAGTACGTATTTGTTGCTCTTGGAGCTTGCATCAGAGGACTTACGGCCATGAGGAAATTTTTAGCTGTGGATGCTACTTTCTTAAAGGGAGGGTGGTGCGCTAATATTTGCCACATGATCTCAATCATCACCATTATCCCATTGCATTTGCTGTGGTTGATTATGAGAAAGATGCTAGTTGGAACTGGTTTTTTAGTACACTAAAGAGTGTTGTGCCGGACTTAGATACGTTGGTATTCATAAGTGACAGAAATGCAAGTCTAATCAAGGAAGTTATTGATGTGTACTGTTGGCAAAACATGGTTATTGTGTGTTCCATCTATCCCAAAATATTAAAAAAAAAAAAAAAGAAGAGTTTTTGGCGTAAACAAAGAAGAAGTTGCGAAGAAATTCAGAGAGATAGCTCAGATTTATACCGAGGATGAATTCTAGAAGGAGTACGAGGCTTTCAAGCGAAAGTATCTAAAAGTAGTTGAGTATATGGCTGAAACCACGTACGACTCAAGGTGGGCAAGGTGTTTTTTTCCCCGACAACGTTACAATATGTGTACAACGAACAGTCCTGAATCTCTGAATGGTGTTTCAGGAACGCACGGAGGTACGCCATTTTGCCTATGTTTGACGCTATTATAAGGAAAATCTCATAATGGTTTTAAAAACATATGATGACAGCAAGTGAAACCCCGGAATTAGCGAAGCTGGTGCCTATTGTGGAGAATGAATTTCATGATACATATATGTTAACAACAACTTTAACAGTCCAGGTAAACAACTTAATTGAAGGTGACTTTACTGTCAGTGGGCGTGATTACAAAACTTACGCGATGTCCCTGACAAAAAAAACATGTGATTGCAAGCGATTTGATCAGGACCAATATCCTTGTGTACATACAATAACATGTGCGCATGCAATGAAGGATACAACGAATAGTGTGGCTTTAGTTGACTTGTGCTTTTAGTACTATTTGGTAGAGGTGTGGTCGTTGGCATATTCCAAGACGATTTTCAGGTTCCACATCAAGATACTTGGGATATTCCACCTGACATCGAAGCAAAATGTACATTACCTCCAAATTACCCCAAAAGAAAGGGAAGACTGCAAGAAACTAGATTTAAATCGGGAGGTGACAGTTCTAAGCGGAGAAGGACAAGTAATAAGTAAATTAAGAACAACCCATTGTATCAGTATTTTAATCGCAGCCGAACATGAGCTCATAATGATAATCACTTTTTTATTTTCTATCCTTTAAGTCCCAGATGTATTGTATTAATACAGCTCTACATATGGATTGTGTTTCTTCTCAGTAATATCAATGCAATATGAAGTTAAAAACAAAAAACATGTTCTTTGGCCTATTCATCGGCTGGGCCATGAAATAAGAACAAAAGGCCCAAGAAACAAACTACAATTTAAACGTCACTTGAAGCAGATTTTATTTGGGGCGTTCATGTTATTTTTAGCTTTGATTTTCATGTTAAAATATGTATAGAAGTACAAAAAAGTTTGTGTACAGAACTACAAATCTGGACAGAAGTACGTGAAGTACATGTGTGTCAGCCTAAACAAAGTACATGAAGTACATGTGTGCCCCACTAGATAGTTGTCTTCACACTGACTTACGCATCCTCAGTTAAAATAATTTAAATATATTAAATCATTAAATAACTTTTTATTTTATATGTTAAATAACTTTTACTGGTTGATTTTTTCCTTCAATATACATTTATTTTTGTAAGACGGGATGGTTATCTGCCTTGTGTGGTTTTTGAAGGTTGACTAACTCTAATATCATATTTAATTAGCAGCAGTTACTAACCACAATATACATGTCTTTTATTGCACTATACATTTATTTATGTAAGACGTGATGGTTACCTAATGACTAATATCATATTTATTAACTAGAGCAGATAATAAAGGGAACCAAGAGTAATTAGCCCTATTTATTTAATTCCACTTGGACATGACGGTTAGCGACTTCTCGGGAACCCTAATAGCATATTTATTGACAGCTGTTACTGGTCCTAGTATACGCTTCTAAGGCTTCGACTCAGCATCCTCTTCAACTTCTATCAATGTTCACATAAACTTCCAACCGTTCTTGTAAACGTTCTCTTAAACTTCTCTCAAATCTCTCTTAAACTCATACCAAAATAGCAAACATGAGTTCCAAAGGAAAAGAACAACTTCAATACTATTCCGATTAATCAAGATGTGATTATGACTCTGATGGGAGCAGTGATGATAGCCGACAAACAATGAAGACGAGGGATCTAATGCCCAAATTCTTTGCGGCGATTAGAAGAATGACGATGCCAGTGGCTTGTAATATGTTGTGGAACTGCCCAGCCTGTCAGGGTAAACGTGGTTCTGGTACCCATTTCACTCTTGATGCCCTATTGTCTCATGCCACGGCTAAGAAAACGGTGCAGCCCAAAATCCATATTGAACTCCCTGAAAACCTACGCAGCAAGATGATGCCCATGGAGGCACTCGCCAACGAGGAGGCAGAGGCAAATTTTTTTAGAAAGTGGAGAGTTCTCGATAAGGCTGGACTCACGGAACTTGTTTGGCCTCCAGTACTTAATTTGGAGTAGCCTGACCATACTATTTTATGGCCTCCCATGGTGATAATCCAAAATACGGGACTGGGAAAGGATCCCAAAACACAAAAGGTAAGACTTCTCACATACATTATTTATGTATCCCATTGGGTTTTAACATACGTTATATGTTCTCAACCTAATATATATATATATTTTATCTTTTCAGTGGTCATGGATGGGGAACCTCGAATTAGTGGAGTACTTCAAAGAGTATGAGCTTGTTAAGGCACGCCACGCTTACGGTCCAAAGGGACATCATGGGATGGGTGCTTTGGTATTTGCGCAAACCACTCGGGGATACTTTCAAGCTGAACACCTCCACATAGAGTGTGTTAAGCAAGGCTATGACAAAGCAGTGGGATACGTGGGGACATGGAATTCTCCAGAGGTCTTCGCCAATTTTTTGGCTTCCGTGCAACCATTGAAGATATTAATTTCTTCAATCACCACTTGAATGGCAAAACTAGTTTGAAATATGAAATGAAGTCTTTCAATGAGATGGTTGCGAAGGAAGTTACGGGTCTTGCTGAGACAGGAGAGCACCAGGAGAATGACAAGTGAGTCGTCAAGACTTAATCAAGACCAATATAACGTAGTTTGCTTTGATTTTCTGTAGTTTGTTATTTGTTTTTTCTTAGTTGTATGTATTGTTTATGTTTATATATTTTTCTAAATTTTATGTGTTATATATATATATATATATTTTCTAATGCCACTTTTTTTCTACTGTTTTATGTATTATATTTATAAATTTTCTAAATTTTATGTATTATATTTATAAATTTAGATTTTGTAACTGTGTTAACCCTAGTAAGAAGTATATGTTGGTAGAATATAAAAGAGAAAATTGGTAATAATAATGTCAAATTCTGAAAGTACAAGAACAAAAAATTACTCAGAAGTACAAGAGTACAACAACTGATCTGTAAAAAGTTACTCAGAATTTCACATGTTTGGACAAGTAGACGAGATTTTTGTCTAATATGCTATTATTTCTAACATTTGATATACATATAAATTATGAAATAAAATTATCTATTTTTTAAATTCTATGACACATAAGTTTAACATTATGTATTTATAAATTCCATACGCATAAGTTTAACATTATATATTTTTCATAAAAATATAAAATTGAAATTCTAAAGTTTATAACAAGTTTGATTTAATAATTAGACCATATACAAGATTACAGACTCAAACTTAGGAATTTAAACAATACACAAAGGAATAAAAGAAACTAAACATCAAACAAAAACCAATATTATTAAAAGGTCTTGCGAGACCTTTCGGATGCGCCATCTGTTTACATTTGGATTCCCTGTCGAGAGTCATATGAATCTCTTGCTGAGCAGAGTTGGTTGCCAAATCCAGTTCAATGTTTTCGGAGAAGTGATTAACACTCGGATCCTTATCAAGAATTTCTTGACTAGTTGCCGAAACCGTAACCAACCCATCAACTCTATATGCAACATACCTACTTATGTATTCTTTTTGGTTCGTAATGAATTGAAACTTTGAAACTTTTGATATTACTTATAATTCGAAAGACAACTATTCAATCAATCAAGTAGAGTCAAGCACCTTTTTATAAATTATTTTTTTATTTTGTTGGCGTCTAACGGTCATCAATCCATGCTAAACCCTATCAGTCATAAGTAGTCCATGTGATCAATCCACGCCAAACCCTATAATTCAAAAGTAGTCCATGTCATCAATCCACGCCAAACCTTTTCCTTACCCTAAATTGTTCATTTCAGTCCGTTCGATTTTTCTAATCCAATGGTGTGATAGCTTTTATGTTTAAAATGTGTTTTATTTCTATTAACCCAATTTTATCTATTTTCCTACCAAATTACCAATTGATAATCGAGACAATTTTCTTCGACTTAATATATACGTAAACATGTTGTAACAAAGTTGTAGAGACATATGTATACTTAAACATGTTGTAACAAAGTTGTAGAGACATATGCATACTTAAACATGTTGTACTAACATAGTTGTAGAGACATATGTATACTTAAAGATGTTGTAACATAAAAGTGTTCGAAAATCATGTACTAAGCTTATATATTCCAACATGTTATATATCATTACATAAGCTAGAGACTTACATTAGTTATCTTAAGTCACATATGTATACTTAAAGATGTTGTAACATAAAAGTGTTCAAAAATCATGTACTAAGCTTATATATATTCTACCATGTTATATATCATTACGTAAGTTAGAGACTTACATTAATTATCTTAAGTCACATATGTATACTTAAAGATGTTTATAGGTTTACATAAGTTAGAGACCTACATTAGTTATCTTAAGTTACATATGTATACTTAAAGATGTTTATGGGTTCTCTAACATGTTGAATCAATATATATATATATATATATATATATATCATGTTGTAAAGTACTAGTCTTGATATATGTTGAACCAATTTGTAAATATATAGTCTAATTAATACTAAAATCTTTTGAACGTTGAAACTAGTAACTATTTGATTTTATAAAAAATAGTAATTATTTGAATTTTAAATCTGAAATTGTTTGAACTTTTAAATTTGAAAATGTTTGACTTTTTCAACTTTGACTTTTTTCAATTTTAAATTCGAGAAAATTAGACTTTATATTCAAAAATCATGCCTAAACGTTCATTTATGTCATGGATAATATAAGTAATGAAGAAATTGATTCGCATTACATTATTCAAAGCACCCATCGTATGGCTATCAAAACACTTAAACCTATGCCAATAAAAATAAACTTCTTCATCTTCCACTCAGATTCTCTAAGCATCATTTCGATTTGGTGTTTTTGCTGTTCAAGACTAGTGTAATCCAACTCCCTCAGCTACTCTTCAAGCCTTTCAATAGAGTTACTCATTCGGTCAATCTCATCTAACATTGCTTCGTCTACCCATTTGAAGATGTGGTCATCATTGCTTAGCTACAAGTCAACATATATATATATATATATATATCAATACACATAGCTATGCTTATTGTAAAACCCGTACTAATAAGCTGTACCACCACCTTGGCCGCTGAAGCATATGACAACGATAATACCGTCTTGCAGGATTCTTAGCTGATTGCGATGTATTAGCAGCCGTAGTGCATCCACACCAACATTTCCGCGGAATGCCTTTCACGTGACGTGATCTGAACACAACATTAGAGTTCCCACTTGAAGCTCCCAAAATACTACTCATTCTGAACCTACAAATCGAAGCACATAGAACTTAATTCAATCTCGAAACTTTCAAACTAAGAACGTGAACACGATTAGGAGAGAATATAGCTAAAATCCATCATTCGATTACGACTCCCACCTTCAATCACGCTTTTGTAAATTAGGGTTTAGAGCGAGAAAGAAAGTAAAGTAGATTTGATTTGATTTTGAGATATTTGGGGAAACGGGTCGGGGCCCAAAAGAAATCTATATTATGATTCAAAATTTTCTTTGTATTTCAAAATAAATACAATAAATATTGAGTTGCTCTCAGTCTGGTGGTTAGGATGATCCAACTAATGACTTGGCTTCAAGGTTCGATTCCTACCCGCTGCATTATGGTAGCTTAAAAAAGAGATTTAGGGGTGGGCTTATACTATGAATCGGGTATTGTCGATCCAATGTTGACAAAAAAAATACAATAAATAAACAAATGAATTGACACGTGGCGACAACTTAACATTTTTTATGGAAATGTTAGACATGTGTCCATGTCAATTCTGTCTCATCACTTCTCCCTCCTTGCTGGCGACAACTTCATATTTTTTATTCTTTTTTATTTGATTCAACACACTTGCATTGGACTCAACACAGTTGAATTTATTCAACATGCCGATTGAATAACTAGTCTTATTAAATGGAACCAAACTGTCTGTTCATTGATAACCATTTAATAAGGAAATAAAATCCTCATTAATCATATGAACTAAAGCAAAAGGAAGGCCGTAGCAGTTCATTTGTAGCCATTTAATAAGGAAATGTATATTTTCCATATTATCTACTTGAACTACCAAGATCTTCTATTTATTAGCCCTAGGTCTATAAGCAATACACATCATATTTTCTTCGCTCAATGCTTTCTAACTTTCTCTTATTCTCCTTACTTCTCCTCTTCCAAAATTTATGGGTAAATGGGTTGTCTGTAGAGTTATCTCTACTCCAGTTCCACACAGTCTACAGGTTTCATCCATTTATCTTGCTTAAGATGGCCTGCTTGAAGGAGCATTAAAGATTGCTCCAAGATTAGACGCAGCTGATCCTATGGCAGAAGCGGCCATTTTACAACGCCTTCACCCACATCCTTATGTTATCGGTTTTTACGACTAGGAAATTGTCTGTTGTGAAGGCCTTAGACAAGGAAGCAACCTAGTCAACATACTCGAGTACTGCTCCAACAGTTCACTCCGGCGTAAGACCATCACACCTAAACCAGAAGCAGAAGTCAAGCTTATGGCGAGGGATATTCTCCAGGGTTTAGCATACATACACTTTAACCACATTGTTCACTGTGATGTACACCCGCGTAATATCTTGCTTGCGGCCGTTGATACTCGTTGGAGACTGAACGGTTCTTCATGTGTACTTGCTAACTTCGAGTCAGCAATGGAGAGTGGGTCCATTGGGTACGGCCTTCGGCCAAACACGAATTGATCCCCGCTACATGGCTCCAGAACTTATCACTGGCAAATACATTGCAGACTACAAAGTGGACTACAAAGTTGACATTTGGTCGTTCGGTTGCATTGCGGTACAACTTCTCACCACCACGCCTCCTTGGCATCGTTTCCAAAGACTCTGGAGTATTTGTATTGTTAATTGGCACGACTTCATTGGCTGAACCAATGCCCCTCTGTATCTACTATCCGACGTCCTCGCCACTGCCTCGTCAAAATCAATGAGCTTCGTCTATGCTTGCTTGTGAAAGTATCCTAGCCGACGGTCAACAGCGGCAGAGCGCTTAACACACCCCTTCGTTAACTAAACCTAGAGTTTCCAATTAAATGTTTAATATTAATGTATTGTACATAAATGTTTAATATTAATGTAATGTATATAAATGCGTAGTATTAATGTAATGTATATAAATGTTTAGTATTAATGTAATGTATATAAATGTTTAATATTAATGTAATGTATATAAATATTTAATATTATTTTTTGGTCATGAACTTTGTGTAATATTAATGTAATTTTTTGGTCCTGAACTATGTGTAATATTAATGTAATTTTTGGTTATGAATTTTATGTAATATTAATGTAATTTTTGGCCGAGTTGTTCTCAATCTGGTGGTTAGGATGATCCAGCTAATGACTTGGCACCAGGGTTTGATTCCTACCCACTACATTATGGTAGCTTAAAAAAGAGATTTTAAGGGTGGACTTTAGGCTATGGATCGGACCTTGTCGATCCAATGTTGACAAAAAAAATAATTTTTGCTCCTGAACTTTGTGTAATATTAATGTCATGTATATAAATTATTAATGTAATGTATATAAATGCTTAATATTAATACTTTAATATTTAGACAATTGAAAAAAAAACTACAAAGATTATGACTAGTTTATAAAGGTGTAAAATATGTATATATGAAAAGTCAAGGGACATCTAATACATTAGTAAATTCATTCAAAGTAGAAAATAGAGATAACCATTGGAGTTACCTTTTATTATTACAAATCTAGCAACCTTCAAGGACCAAGTTTGAACACCAAAACTCAAAACATTGAAAACAAGGGTTTTGTGGAGGACATGTAATGAACGTACAATCTGGTGTTTCTAGCATAGGTCATCTGTACGTGTCGAGTAGATTCTCATTCCTTCTGGCCCTATGTCTTCAACTTGTGCAAGAAACATGTGGGCTAATGCAAGTGTGCCCTCTTCGCCTAGGTTTAATGACACTTCCTTGATTTTTATCCTCCCCAATTTATAGTGCCCTCCGCAAATTGCAAAGATTCCATATGCAATTTTGGCCACCGCTATCTTCTGCTATTGAATGCATCAAATAACACCCTCGTTCAGTAGGGCCTTCCTTCACTATAAGTCGTAACCTTTCCAAGTATTTGGAGGTTGTGTTGCATGTGTCAACGCATTTTTGGAAAATGGCCTATATTGAGAATGTATATTTGTCAAGGTTTGCTTCCTTTAAGCAGTGAGTGGAAAGCGCTAGTTTTGATCCCTCGTTCCCACTTCCTATGAATCCCCCAAGATCTCTGAAATTATTTCTCCCCGCACGCTGAATGATGTCGCTTAGTATCTTTATTGAAAGGAAAGCCATTTTCTCTGTCCATTGAATTAGAAAACCCAATAATATATGCAATTTATTAACCATCCTAGTTTAATATGTCTTTTCAATTCCACATCTTCATTACGCAATCTGTCGTTTCAATTCCACCTCTTCATTACTAACCCTATTAAACTTTGTATAATATTAAATGAATCTTACAATTTAAATAATAGAAGATTTTGTATAATAAAAAAAGCAACATATTATTTTCTCTTGATATGGTATGATTTATGATGCTTTTAGGGTTCCCGAAACATAGATAGCCATGACATTAAAATTGAAATAACTAAATATTTATTAACTCAAAATAAATACAATTATAATTAACGCGTCATTTTGTATTTGGTGCAAAAACCCTAATCTCTTTCACCTTCTAAACCGAAATGATGTGCATCAGGAATAAATGAAGACGTGTATCAGTTCTTTTTTTTCATTTTATATTTACTCTAGATAGAAATCAACAACCACTAGCCATTAATCTGTCTCATATCATCTATCTATATTGTTGTAATTGAAGCTCATCCTCATTTCTTTCATCTTTTTTTACAAACACAAAAATAATTGTTCCTTCTCCAAATTAACCATCGTCTCCGGTTCTCTTTCACCTTCTCAACTGTAAGCCACCATGTCACCAGATTCTTCTTCTTTGGTGTCCAATAGTCCACTAAGCCAACCTATAACATCACTCCACATATACGTCTTCAAAGAATTGGAGATGAGAGACCACATACATTAGTTAGAATATCGGAAGCCGATGAAGAAACCGTAAATGTTACTGTCCCAAGACAACGTAATAAGATGACCTGGAAAAGGAGAGACCACGGAGCTTAGTTAGAATATCGGAGTTGTCTTCTTCTTCGCAAATAGATTTTGAAGCTTCACGATTCAGGTCTGCTGAAGCTCAACACGTTGATGAGGTAATCATATTCATGAGAAAATATTTTCTTCTACAAGGAATTGAGGAAGGTGAGTTATTTAACTTGTAACAATTACTGTATAACGATATTTTCTCATTTTTGGGGAAAGACATGTTACTGAATTTGTCCAACTCGCAGAGTATAAGAAGATTATATATGAAATGATGAAATTTCTAAACTCATTTAGCGTGTCAGGCCAAATGGTGGAGAATGATTATCCTTTGCATTAAATGTTAATCCTTAGTGTTATCAACCTTCAAAACTATGTTTACATTGTTGGTTCAGTGTTGTATTTAAATTCGAATCAAACATTGTCTTTTGAATGGGTTTTTAAAGTTGTGTTTATTATTGTTGTATGTATTGTTCTATTTAAAACTATATTTGAATTCGAATCAAATAAATATGTATGTATTGTTTTATTTATAACCCTATGCTACACAAGGTATCATAACAAATAAAGCAATGGAAGCAAGCCATCTATTAGAACGTATCTTTCCAAGAATATCTTCTATTTATTAACCCTAGCTATGAACCAATTTATTAGAACGTGTCTTTCCAAGAATATCTTCTATTTATTAACCCTACATTTGAACCTTAAAAGTAAGCAATGGAAGCAAGCCATTATATAAGATGTTTTTGTGAATTCGAATAGAAAATTTAATGCATTTAATAAATTTTCACTGCAGTCTTTTTTGTTATTGGTTAAACTATAACACACATCAAGTTCTATAATTAAAAATCTAGCAATTTCCAAACCGCGTTATGACATGATGGTTATCTACATAATATTTATTGTCAGTATGTTTAGACATCATTATGAGCAGACCCCAATTACGAAGGTGTCTTTTCAATTCTGCATATTCATTACTAACCCTAGTTTATTTCCCTAACCCTAGTTATTACTTAATCAAAAAGACTCGAAGTGATTTAATTGACGCTCTATTTCTCTAAACTTTCCATTTTCCTTTATAGTTACACGTTTCTAGAGTTTCTCTTCCTTACACAATTTCCTTATTCTCCTTTTTCACATAGATGATTCCTTTTCTCTGTAATTCCAAATCTTTACAAGCAACCAATATGTACTCTCTAAATGATCTCTGGAATACCACCGATGTTCTCTCTATAAGGCACACAACCATTTGGCTCGCGGTTGATATGGACACCAAAAGAGCCATCAAATCTATGCCCTTGCACTCCTCAGAATCTCTTCAGGTGGAAGAGAACTTCTTGAAATGCCTACACTCTCCCTATGTTATCAAGTCCTATGGGCATTACATAACATTAGATGGCACCATAGAAAACTACAATCTTGTTCTGGATTATTGCTCCGGTGGTTCTCTGAGCCGATATGTTATCTCTCCGCTCCACTGCCAGAGATGCATGTGAAGGAACTGGCTCGGGACATCCTCCAAGGGCTTTCTGACATTCATGATGCAAATGTTGTTCACTGTGACCTCACCCCAAAAAACATCTTACTATATGAGCCCAAACCCAAATCTTGGAGATGCAATGGGTTTACGCCTTTGCTTGCTGACTTCGAGTCAGCAATGGAGAGTGGGTCATGTGGCTATGGGGCGTGGCCTGAGCATGCGAGAAATGACATCCATTACAAGGCACCAGAGGTTCTGGACTATCTAACACATGACTATAGAGTCGACTGTAAACTCGATATCCGGTCCTTTGGACTCACGGTTATGGAGATGCTCACTGGTAAATCTCCTTGGCATCAAGTCGGAGAACCCAATTATCGCTCGATAATGGAATCTGTACACTTCAATTATTCTGATCTCATTTTGGGAAACCGTGAGCTTCCAGGATCCATATTGAGTTCGCTGTCTTTTGATGCGTGTGACTTCATTTATGGTTGTTTACGCAAGAACCCATTTGCGAGGCCAACGGCTGGGGAGCTCCTGAGGCACCCTTTCGTAAGGAACTAATCATTCCTTTATCTTCTTTATATGTTTTATGTTTTTATATTTTCATGTCTTACATTTTGTTTGTTTGGATCATGAACCTGTAAAATACATTGTTTAATCACTAAGGGTCTTATGGATTTGCTTTATAGTAGATAGAACCTTTGAAGTTTTAAGAATAATTTGTAGAGATTTATTTGGTTAACAATGTAGGAGCTAGCAATATCGTGTTCTCATACTCATGTTTTGTTGTTTTGTTGAGGAACTATTCAGAAGCTGTCTAAATTGCAGTCTTTCAAAGTAATATGATTGTTTTTATGTTTATGTTTTCCCATATCCCATGTGAAAAAGGAAAAAAGAAAAAAAATGTTTTCCCAAATCCCATGCTTTAAACGATACTTCACGTTTCTCTTTACTGACTCCTGATATTACTTCTACGTAATCGACAGGATCATTTGGCTGCTAGAAAAGAAGGAGAAACAGACTTGGTTGTGCTCTGCTTTAAGGGATTTAAATCATCAAGTGAAATTTGTTTTTTCTGATTTGTGGGTTTAACCGGAGTAAAGGCAATTATCATACTAGGAAATAATTAATTTGTAAATGATAACAATTTTAAATGGTTAAATAAAACATAGAAATCTCTCTTGCAGACAAAAGTCAAGTTCACCACCTCCTTTTCTGGCGGTTGGTGTCTCTCACCACCATCCAAAAAGGGTTCTCTTTGCACAAAACTTTCTTTTTCTGGCCAGTTTATTTTCTCGCAATAAGTCCACGCTTCAAGTTAGAATACGGTAGGTGTACTCTCTAAAATCTCCTCTTCCTCTCGTTGATAGAGGGAAGGGAGTTCATCTTCGGATCATTTGTTAATGCCGAATCCTCTTTCTAAATAAATCTTTGGGTCATTTGTTGACGCTGGATTCTATTTAAAAAATATATTTTTCAATTCTCTTCTTATCATCCTACTCTTTTCCAACAATTGTTTAATTACTGTGGAAATGTGAAAATCACATGGTTGGTGATGTTTACAAAGTTTGAGTGATGATCGGATGATGCATGCAACTTGGAACACAAAAATAAGAGACGGTAATGATTGCATGTTATGGCTGAGAAGCTCTGATGATGTTGTTATTCGCCGGAGGCATACCTTTGCCTTTCTCACCGTGTCCGATCTTTTACGGGTCTGCTAAATGTTCCTGATATAGCTGAACGTGACTCTTTCCCACCTTGAGATGATGAGTACATCACATACAGTTTTTGGCGGTCATACGCTTTTGGATCAGTTCCACCGTCAGATCGACCGTCAAGCATTTCCTCGATAACCACGTCGTCTTTTATATAACCACAATTGGTATCCAAAATTGGGTTCTATGGATTGTGGGCTTGGGCCGTAAGTATTTTTCAAAACAGGCTTCGAGCAAAACAAATTGCAAAACTTTCTCTTTGGATTTCGTGGACCCTTTGATTTGGGCTTGTATATCTTAAGTTTAAGATCAATGTTGGTATTGGTACTGTAACTTCCTCTATCAATAATACCTCTACTTTGGGAAGAAAAAAAAACCCATAGAGAAAGAGTTAAAATTGGTTTAGCTAGTTTTAAAATTTAAGTATTTCAGAAAAATAATATTTACTATTCTGGGATCAGGTGGTATTCTCTACTGATTCTTGGAATCATCATTTGTTAGCAGCACTTATCCAGAAAATATTCAAAGCTACACAAGGTGCAGATATTTGACCACGATCTCTTTCTTAATTTTCACTTCACATAAAAAACTTTTCACTAGAATACCGATTCCTGCTGCCACAAACAAAATACAATGCTGCTAACGAAGGTGGCTAGTAATTAAGTTTATATATATATATTGTACCTTCATGGAAATGGAATTTAGGTTGTATTAGAGAAATAGAATTAAACCGTTTCAGTCTAACATTGTACTGCTCTTGGTGTGGCTACCACTGTGACAAAACCAAACAATAAACGAAATACTCTATGCAATTCCTGCTGTTATACATGGATTCTGAGTAACAGAAGAGAGTATTATGTCATACCGGTATTCTGTTTTCTTCTCTCTAATCTTAGCTTCCGTGATTTGATTTGTTGTTCATGTTAGTGTGTGTACATGTAGAGCTGGATTATGAAATCTTAGAGGGTTAACAAGGTAGGACCTTAACTATATTTTCTATAAATTTTCATCTTCATCAAGTAAAGAAAATTCGTAGTTGTCATTAATATGCCAGGCTCCATGATTGTATTGATATCATTACAAAACATTGTTATTGTTTAATTCTTCGGCTGAAAGGTAAAGGTTTTATTTTCAATAGTTTATTTTTGTCTGCTTCCTTATAAGATGATGGATTGAAGCAGATGTAAATGAAAAATCCAATGAAAGTTGGTGCGCAGTCTTCTTCTATGTACATTTTTAATAATTTGTAATTGTTTGTTATGCACACTGTTGTTGTGTCAGGGTACCCGCATGGAGCAGTTGTGTCTATTGCCAGAGTTGGAAGAACCAACTGACTCTTTAGATCATAGAAAGGAGTCCACTGTGATAGGTAACAACAATACACTCTTAACAAAGCTGCCTTCCCCAAATTATTCTGGTTTAAGCATATCACTGGATAGGAAGAAGTCCAGAGACACAAAGAAACCAAATACAAAACCCTCACTTAAACACTCTTATAGTAGTAAGCGAGGTAACCATTTTCTGCACCCTGGTCCCACTGATATTCAGTCCCAAGACACAACACAAGTTCCTGACTCACTACAAGAATACATACATATTACAACTGCTATATTCATCTCTAATTCGTTGTTAATAGTTTTACAACGAATTAGAGACGAATTGATTTTCGTTGTATTATGGTCGTCGTAACATGATATTCGTTATAAATTCGTTGGTAAATTTGCAATACTTGATGTTCGTTGTAAATTCGTCGTAAAAGCGTTGTGAATTTTGGGAGGAAAAAAAACGTTGTAACTTCGTCGTAAGATAAACAATGTTAATGCATCGTAAAATTAACAATGTTAATGCGTCGTAAAATTAATGATGTTACGTCGAATTAGAGACGTTGGTTTACAACGAACTAGGGACGACTAATTTTACAACTAATTAGAGATGTTTATTTACGTCGAATTAGGGACTAATTTTTTCCAACGAATTGGGGACGAAATCTATTTACGACTAATTAGTGATGAACATGGAAAATTTTTATTTTTTAAATAAAATTATTTATAAAATATTTTTTTATTTAATTAAAAATTTTAGAAAATATTTTAAATTTTAAATTTGATTTTATAATATTTAAAAAATATTTAAAAAATATTTAAAAAGTTTTAAAAAAAACAATAAAAATACATATTTATTGTAAAATTTCATCAAACAAATCCGTACTACGGGCTTCTTGCTCTTCAGCCACTCTTTGGTTTAAATCGACATCCCTCTGGGTCGAAGTTCGGATCCCGACGGCCTGACGTCTACGCTCCAATGCCTCCATCTGATGGAGATTGCCCGCAACCAAAATATCGAACATAGACTCCATTGCTGCAAACTGCTTAGCCGTTGATCGCTTTAACTCTACTACTTCGTTACGCGAAGCTGTCAACTAAGTACGGAGAGAGCTTTCCCCCGTCCAAATAGAAGTAACTCTTGGGACATCTTGCGCGGATCCTACTCTAAGAATCCGTCCTTTCTTCTTCGGAGAAATCTGGTAAAAACGTTAAATTGAATACTTAATAATATTTATAACTAATTACATGTTTATAAATTGAGTCCACTTCTGAAGTGGTCAATTCCACAGGAGTACCATCGGAGTTTTCTTGTGAAACCTGAGTCTGACGCTCCTGAATAGCAGCTACAACCTCGTTGTGTAGCCTCTCTGATCTAGTGTCGACGAAAACTCCGGACTTGGTCATATGAGCCCGCTCGAACAAATCCAGAAGAGAAGGAACATGTCTTAACTCTTCAGCCTAAAAATTGTAAATTTAGTTAAATATCTAAGTAATTAAAAATTAAATGAACTAAATATTTTAATTTTTAAATAAAAAAAACTTACCATCTGCAAAAGCGACTCCCCCAAAAGGAGTCTGCCCAGCTGTGTGAGGCATGGCGAGCGGCAAACCGTCTGGACCAACTGTGTTCCGAGAAGCAGAACACTAAGCAGCTTTCTTTATGGAATTGGGGTATGCCCAAAAATTCTTCAACCTATCCCAAACTGCGGATGTCATGAAGCTAGGTTTGTCGTCATCTCCTTTCACCTCCCAATTTGTCTTCCAATCAAAGACAGTGTTAGAAAGACACTATATGGCTTTCTTGTTGAACTCATGCTTGACGGTCTTGTTGATGGAGACGTCCTAGTTCCAACGTTGCTGTTAAGAAAAGGATTTAGTATTAATTAGTAATTAAATAAGTTAATAAAATAAAATAAAATAATTAAAATTTAAAATTTCTAATTACCGCAAAAATCTTAAACCATGTTACGCGAATGTAGTGTGGTGTCGATGCCCAGTTAAGGGTCGCCTCGACAAAAAAACTCTTGATGCACTCCGTAATGCTTCGCCCCACTTTGCTATCCACACCAAACTTGAATTTTATAAAACAATTGCAATTAGTAAATATATAATTTGAAGTAATTTTAAATTTAAATTTTAAAATTTAATAAATAAAATTAATACTAAATAGTTAACTTACCAATAAGTACCACTACACCAAGCACTAATATAGGCATTTATGACAGAATCATACGATGCAAGAAAAGTATATCTAACTGGAAGCAAGAAAAACAGAGGAATTCTGCCCTCCTGGTAGACTCGTTGCGCAAGAAACTCCAAGAAGAGGTAATTAAGACCCAGCCAGATTTTGGGCGCATTTTAAGAATTAACTCTGAGCTCACCCAGTAAGTACGCAATGAAGAAGCTTTCTGGAAACAGAAATCCAAAGAAAAGTGGCTCAGAGAAGATGATGCCAACACCAATTTTTTCCATTCGAGCGTTAACCGTTAACGCTTTAAAAATAAAATTAATGGCCTTCAAGACGCATCAGGTCATACCCACTTCCTAGAAGGCTGTAAAGGCTCTATAGCGGTACAGTACTTTTATACGTTATTTCAATCCTCTACACCTGATAGTCCCTTCAACCTCACACAACATATTAGACCAAGAGTCACTAACGTGATAAATGACACCCTTTTAGCTCCTATAACTCACATTGAGATTCAAGAGGCTGTATTTAGCATTAAAGCAGATAGTGCACTGGGTCTTGATGGTATGACAGCCAGATTCTTCCAAAGGTATTGGGACATAATTGCGCCACAATTAATATCTGAGATTCAGGAGGCCTTTGTGTTGGGTACCTTTCCCGTTGAATGGAACTACACATATATCAGTTTGATACCAAAAATTGAAGCTCCAAAGAAAATGGTGGATTTTAGACCCATCAGTTTATGCTCTATGACTTATAAAGTCATCTCAAAAATGATCATTCGTAGGCTACAACCTCTTCTTGTGGACATCATCTCAGATACGCAGGATGCCTTCACACCGGGTAAATTAATCAGCGATAACATTATGATCGCTCATGAGATTATCCACCACATCACAACTAAACGTAATAGTTTTTCAAAGCTAATGATGGTTAAGACAAACATTTCGAAAGCTTATGATTGGCTGGAATGGTCTTTTCTCCAGCAGGTATTATCCCAATTAGGATTTCATGAGAAATGGATACAATTGATTATGCAATGTGTATCCACTGTATCATACTCAGTTCTGGTTAACGGACAGGCACATGGCCTTATTCAGTCGACTAGAGGTATCAGACAAGGAGACCCAATATCCCCTTATCTATATATCCTTTGCACAGAAGCCCTAACTAGCAAATTATATTTCCTTGTTTTGCAAGGTATCATTTCGGGAATCAAATTTCACACCACTGGCCCTAAGATCAATCACCTTCTCTACGCGGACGATAGTTTGTTTATATGCAGTGCTACGACCCAAGAAGCACGATCGCTGAAGGAGTTTCTTCTAGAGTACTCACATTATTTTGGGCAAGCCATTAACTTTGACAAGTCAGCGATCACTTTTGGACATATTCAGGAGGGTGTTAAAACTCAGATTCGGGAAATCTTTGATATTCACTCATCAAAAGGTATAGAGAAATCCCTGGGCCTACCAGATTCTTTTAAAGGTTCTAAGCAACAAATCTTCCATTTCTTAATGGAAAGCCTCAATGCATAACTGGTTCGCCGAGACCCTATCAGCGGAAGGCAAGGAAATCATATTAAAAACGGTGGCAATGGCTCTACCTATCTACATGATGTCATGTTTTATGCTCACAAAGATGCATTGTAAGAAAGTGACAAGTACTGTTAGATCATTTTGGTGGAATACCGATGAGGAGAAACAGAAAATCCCATGGGTTTCATGGCAACAAATGTGTAAGTCTAAAAATCAAGGTGGCCTAGGCTTCAGAGATTTTGAGAAGTTTAATACAGCCTTACTAGCCAAGCAAGCATGGAGACTCCTTCGATTTCCTAATTCATTATTTGTCAGAACATATGAGTCTATCTATTATAACGGTCTGAATTTCCTAGATAGCACCCTAGGCAACAAACCATCTTACGGGTGGAGGAGTATTCAACATGGGAAAAGGCTACTCTCTCAAGGGTTAATTCGGCAAATTGGAAATGGTGTTAATACTCATGTTTGGACTGACAATTGGATCATGGATAAGAAGTTACACACTCATTTGGTAAGAGACAAAACCTTTAATGTGAATTTGATGGTTCCAGAATTATTACAACCATCTGGATGGAACCTGGATTTGCTATATAGAAATTTTTAGACATCAAATATTCCAAAAATTCGTGCCATTCAGCCAGACCTAAGTTCCAATGATGAGTGGATATGGAGCTTTAATAGGTCAGGGTTATACACGGTTAAAAGTGGGTACTGGTTGTATAGTAATATCAATGAGAACGGCTCACTACAGCTGCAGGAGGCTCCAAATCCCTCTAATTTGCTTTAAAAGGCCATTTGGAAAACGTAAGTGCCTAATTAAATCAAGATTTTTATGTGGAAAGCTCTGTCTAGTGTCTTTGCTGTGAATGCACAACTCGCACTCCGGACAGTTATACTGACAGCTATTTGTAGAGTTTGTGGCAATCCCCAAGAGACAATTAATCATATGCTTTTTCACTGTCCACCAGCGCAACAAATTTGGCGCATCACAAATTTCCCAACGCCCATACAGGGATTTCATTTTCATCTCTCACAAGCAATTTCTTGCACCTTCTCAACATTGGTAAAAATACACAGGTACCAGAATAAATCTGATTATCTTTTCCTTGGACTTTATGGACTATATGAAAAACCAGAAATATTGCGGTAATCCAAGACAGGACCACAGACATCAGCACGATTTCACAAGAATGTGTACTATAAGCCAAACTCTGGATAGATTTGAGCCGAACTCACCAACAGTGGATTGCTTGTAACACAAGGCACTCTCTACTTTCCCAAAGAGATATGTGTCATGACACATGTCACACAATTTGGTTGAGTACTGCTTGGTCTAGACATCAGATGTTCCATGGGGGTTCATGGATCATTAAAAATAATACCAACAACAGCTTACTACATTCCAGATATGTTATCCAACACATGGGTTCAAAATTAGAACTAGATCTTAAGGGATTACTTGGACTCCTTAAAAGAATCAAGGATTTGAGAATATCATCGGCTACTATGTTGATTGAGAATCCTGCTACTTTCCAAGCCGTATCCAAACCAGCTCAATGGCCACGGCTATATTACCTACTGCGACAGTTCCAATCCATGCAAAATGAGCTTCAAGGTGTACACTATCAACTAATCCCGCGCCGACGTAACTCATGGACCTTAAGAATTGCTCGTAGTGTTATCCAAGACAACTGTTTCAACGACTACATTTGTCGAGGCCTCCCAGGTTGGTTAACTCAAACTTCATCACCCAATTAATTTTAATTTCAAAGCTCTTTCCAGCTTACAATTATTTCCCTATCATGAGCATTAATATTTCGTTTCTCTCTTTTTTTTTCCTCTAATCATTGTCATTTATGATTATAATCCATCATATTTTGGCCTCTTTCATTTAAGTTTATCCATTTTCGCCTCATTTATTTACAATTATAAGCCCATTAACTCTTAATCAATTTAATCCCCCTAAATTCCCCCTAAATCCCTTCCCTTCTCAATAAAATCGAACCACCTGTCACGCCAAGTCTATATCCAGCTCTCCCCTTCTCCTAGGTTGTAGGTTATATAATTTCTTCTCTTTTGTCTCCACGTTGCACGCTCGCAAACGTTGACCAATCCGGAGAGATAACTCCAAATCTCTCTAAAAAAGATTTTCTTCTCGATCAAATACAAAGGCGGCGCTTCCTCCATTCTTCTTCCATGCACTTCTTCCATGCACTGGCTCAATTTGTGAGCCTTAGCTATCCCCTCTACTTATCACGCGTGGCAGAACATAATGATTACTTCCTTCATCATTTCTCTTCATATAGCTTTCACGAAGGCTTCGCTTCATCTCATCATCTATTCTCACTCTGTATCTCTCTGTTTCTTCATCCTCTTGCTTACACAAACTCCGTGGTTGAGAATTTCTGGATAGCCATCTCCCAATTCCATATGGGAAGAAGAGATGAGGACATTTATGTCCCTAACTACATGTACTTTAGCTCTCTAGAGATGAGTCAGAAAAGTCTCGTAGCTAAGCCGGTGAATTACTAAGAACAGAATCTTGTTGACCTCGCTCAAGATTTACCAAGACAATGGTGGATGGAAACTCGTGTCAAAGGGAGATACATAGACCACGACTATGTTCAGTTCATTTTCGAGTCAGAAACAGATCTAGTGTCAGTGCTAAGGCGCTAACCAATCACCTATAATGGTTGGTTTGTGGTTTTCTAGAGATGGATGCCTCGTGAGACACTGGATTTTCTCTCTACTATCCCAATATGGATACAAATTCACGATTTACCGCTCCAATATCCCTTGGTGAGGTCTTAGAAGTGGATGGTCAAGCATTGTCGCTTGCTAGAGCTGCTCTTGTACGTGCTAGAGTGGAGATCAACGCCTTTGATCGTTTAAAATTCTTCAAAATTGTGAGGTTCCAAAACGGCGAGAGAATCCAGGTGTATTTCCACTATGAAGCAGTGGCTAACTTCTGTCTTAATTGCCAAAAACTCACCCATGACACTGCGGCATGCTCCTACATCCCGTTACCATCCGATTATTTGGTTTCCCCTCCTGCAAGCAACCAAGATCAGGAAGGCTATTCGTCCTCCTCTCTCTCAAATGGATCACTTATCTCATGAGTTAGAAGCTCTTCCACAGGAGGTCCAGACGAGAACAACAACGTACATCAACCAAGCTACAGCGAGCCGGATTGACGGGCTCACATCCCTTTCAGATACCATAAGGGACATTGCACACAACAACAGTGAGTTTGGTGATTATACTGCAACGTTTGAACTCGACCTAGCCACTAGCGCATCGCAACAGGAGGTTCAAGTCCTTATTAACCGTGAAACCAAGCGTAAAAGGTACCCAGATCATTTTGAAGGAGAAACCTCGAGCAAAGCTCCACGCACATTCTAATGGATCGTTTCTTTCTGTGGTCTAACCCCTCAGCTATTAAATCGTTATTATTGGCTCTGTTTTGATGATGTCTTTCTTTGGTTGGTTCTGTGTTTAGTATCATCGGTTGGATTGGTTAGATTAAGTTGGTTAGATACTTTTTGTCTGCACTTATTGTAACCAATCTCGTTTAAGTATCAATGTTAATCAGTTTCGGAAAAAAAAAAAAATCTTTTTCTGTTCATTTTTTCAGCTTGCTAGGTTATGAGATGCACTGTTTAAATTTGAAAGAAGATCTGCACATCAGATCCAGACTCTCTGGTTCATCATCTGCAGTGGCTCGTTGGTTGATACAGATCATGATGATCACTTGTCTTCATCTGGTTTCTCTATCAAGTCAAAAAGAGACAAGGTTTGTCTATGAAAACTTCCTCGACCAAGAAAATCTTCATATTGATGATTCTGCAGTAGTACTTCCCAGTGGATTATTGCAGCTGACGAATGATTCAGAGTCTCAGAAGGGTCATGCCTTCTACAAGAAACCAATTGAGTTCAGTTCCTCCGGACCACTTTTCTTTTCAACACATTTTGTCTGTGCGCTGGTACCTAAGCCAGGTAATGAAAGCGGCCATGGTATTCCCTTTGTAGTATCTCCTTCACTAGATTTCTCGTACGCAGGGTCAACTAGATACTTGGGGGTTTTCAACGCATCATCAGGTGGACCTTCTTCTCCTCGCGTGCTTGTTGTTGAGCTTGACACTGTTTGGCATCCAGATTTAGAAGATATCAACAACAATCACGTCGGTATTGACTTGAGCTCTCCTATATCTGTTGCAATAGCTTCGGCATCTTACTATTCTGACATTAAAGAGGGTAACCAAAGTATAAAACTCGTGAGCGGAAACCCTATACAGGTCTGGGTGGATTATGAGGGCACTGTTCTCATTGTTACTATTGCTCCTCTTAAAGTCCAGAAGCCAAGTCGGCCTCTTTTGTCACATCCCATGAACCTTTCAAAAAAATTTCCGAATATATCAAGACTGTTTGTTGGCTTTTCTGCTTCAACAGGAACACTGGTTAGTAATCACTATATTCTTTGGTGGAGTTTTAGCAGAATCAGAGGATCACTGCAACAGCTTGACATCTCAAAACTCCTTAAATATCCTCATCCTGGAGGTCCACATAAAAAATTATGTCGGCTGATTATTATCCTGCCCGTTTGTACGGCTGTTTTGGTGTTGGCTGTTCTTGCAGGACTTTATTTCCCCAGGAGAATATATGTGAAACATGGGAGAAGGAGTTTGGTGCACACCGGTTCTCTTACAGGTCTTTGTACAATGCAACGAAGGGGTTCAGCAAAGATGAATTTCTTGGAAGAGGAGGTTTTGGGGAAGTTTATAGAGGAAATCTCCCATAAGGCAGAGAAATAGCAGTGAAGAGAGTGTCCCATAATGGTGAAGAAGGTGTGAAGCAATTTGTGGCTGAAGTCGTGAGCATGAAATGTCTAAAACACAGGAATCTTGTACCACTTTTTGGTTATTGCAGAAGGAAACACGAACTCCTTCTAGTCTCAGAATACATGCATAACGTTAGTCTTGACGAACATTTGTTTAATGACCAGAAACAGGTTCTCTCCACAAAGACTTGGGGTTGTTAAGGGTGTGGCCTCTGCTCTTTGGTACCTGCATACAGGTGCTGACCAAGTTGTTCTGCACCGAGATGTCAAAGCTTCCAACATTATGTTAGATGCCGAGTTCAATGGAAGGCTAGGTGATTTTGGCATGGCCAGGTTTCATGAGCATGGAGGCAATGCAGCTACCACAGCAGCCGTGGAAACTGTAGGGTACATGGCACCGGAGCTAATCATAATGGGAGCTTCCACTGGAACTGATGTTTATACATTTGGTGTTTTCATGCTTGAAGTAACGTGTGGGAGGAGACCTGTGGAACCGCAGATGGAAGCTGAGAAACGGCATATGATTAAATGGGTTTGTGAGTGCTGGAAAAGGGATTCTCTGCTTGATGCCATTGACCCAAGGTTGGGAGGTGAATACTTACTCGAGGAAGTCGAGATGGTTATGAAACTTGGTTTGCTCTGTTCAAATATTGTGCCAGAATCCAGACCTACGATGGAACAAGTGGTTCTATACCTAAACAAAAACCTACCTTTGCCAGATTTCTCACCATATACTTTGGGGATTGGCACATTTGCTCCGGTTCTCGTTGATGCATCTTCCCTTGTAGTCTCATCCCTTTCATGGAGTTGGTCAGCTCCCTCGGTATCTTCTTCCACAAACCAATCACCTTATGTTTGTCAGTCCGAAGATCAGCCATGGGGACAGACAATAGACACTAATAACTCTCTTCACATAGTTGCAGAACCAGAGAAGTCTATGATCCTTTCACACGCTGACAAACCGGTCACATCAAGTGCAGAAGATCTTGAGCCCAATCCTTCTAACATCACCACTCAGAGGTAATTCCTGATGTATACATATCAGCAAACAGATCTTATTAGCTCTCGAGATTTTTATATCTGTTTTACTTGTCACAACAATTAATGGTTAGCCAAGTCTCAGACTACAACTTGTAGTTGTCTCTCTGTTACCAAATACAGAATTTAGATTTGCCCTCAGGCATTACTTAATATGCTCTGTTAGAAAGCTGATTGATTTTATAAACTAGAATTGTTTGTTATGTTTACTGTAACGAATCGGAAGAATACCTCTTTGTAAGATTTGGGAAAAGAGTTTAGATGTGTTAAGAATATGTATAATCATTGGAAGAGTTTTAGAATACTATAATTTGTGTTGTAGTTAAGAGAATATGGTAAACAACATGTGATGTAACCATTAGATAACAGTCACAGACGCACCGAGAGACTGACAAATCTAGTAAACACAGAATCTGAATGCCTACGAGTTTTATCACCTGTTAATTAACTAGTTTGGATTAAAATAGTATTTCAGTGTACAGTAACCATTTCAGATTACACGACCTGGTTTTAGTAATTAATTATTGTCAATGGGGAAGAAATTTACCGGTTATATGCGATCATCAGCCTTTTGAGCTAGAGAGAGGTTGAATTCACAAGTCCTCTTGGATTTGATTGTTTAATAAAATGCAATTCCTTAGCTCCTTATGAAGCACGTAACTTCTGCTTCCAAGGCTCGCCTTCGTGCTTTCTGCTTAATATATCCAGACACAAAACGTTAAAAACAATATTCGCCATCTCGAGAACATCCTTAGCTGTCTTAACTTTGCCAGTCTTTCTTATACTCTATTCCTCTTTAGTATGGCTCATTATTCTATTGAAACAAAAAAAAAAAAAAACATTATAAAAGCATGTCCTTTTGTTTCTGCACCAGAAAAAGGACCAAAGGGAATATTTAAAGTATTGTTTTTTAGTACAACTCTTAGAGATGTTTTCGGGTCAATTACATAGCTTCAAGTTGAAGAAGTAGAAGTAAATTCGAGTGAGCTAGTGTTTACTTTTTCGTTTGACCCGTTATTACCGTTTTTGGGTACATCACATGCACCATATATTGCGTAGTTTCATTGTGTTGAATATGATTTGACTTGAAGCTTTATTGTCAATTTCTCTTACATTACAGCATTAAAGAAAAGTAACGGCGACTGCATATGATGTTATTATGTACCACTTTAATCAAGTTGAGAGATCGTTCATATTCAGATCCAGACTCCTTACTCCATCGTCAGCAATGAGTCGTGGGTTGTTTCAGATCCTCTTGATCTTTGTTCATCTGATTTCTCTATCAAGTCAAAAAGAGATAAGGTTTGTGTATGAAAACTTCCAAAATCAAGCCAATCTTTATCTTGATGGAACTGCTAAAGTACTTCACAATGGATTATTGCAGCTTACAAACGCTTTAGATCATGAAATGGCTCATGTTTTCTACAAGGAATCAATTGAGACCAGTTCTTCTAAACCAATCTCTTTCTCAACACATTTCGTGTGTGCTCTAGTACCTCAGCCAAGAGTTGAAGGTGGCCATGGAATGGCCTTTGTTATATCCCCTTCTATGGATTTTTCGCACGCGGAATCAACAAGATACTTGGGGATTTTCAATGCATCAACAAGTGGATCTTCGTCTCCTCACGTGCTTGCTGTTGAGCTTGACACTATTTGGAACCCAGATTTTGAAGATATCAACCACAATCATGTGGGGATTGATGTGAACACTCCTTTATCTGTTGCAATAGCTTCGGCCTCTTACTATTCTGATACAAATGGTAAGAACGAAAGCATAAACCTCTTGAGTGGAAAACCTATACAGGTTTGGGTTGATTATGAAGACACAATGCTCAATGTTTCAATGGCTCCTTGTGAAGTTCAGAAGCCAAGCCGGCCACTTTTGTCACACCCCATCAATCTTTCAGAAATTTTCCCTAGCAGAAGACTTTTTGTTGGGTTCTCCGCATCAACAGGGTCATCTACTAGTCATCAATATCTTCTTTGGTGGAGTTTTAGCACAAACAGAGAATCGTTACAGCGACTTGACATCTCAAGACTCCCAAGAATTCCTCTTCCTAGAACTGAACATAAGAATGTATCTCCCCTGGTTATTGTCCTGCTTGGTTTATTAGTTATCATGGGCTTGAGTGTTATTGCAGGAGCGTACTTTTGCAGGAGCAAGTATGCAGAAGTAACTGAAACATGGGAAAATGAATTTGGTGCGCATAGATTTTGTTACAAATCCTTATACAAAGCAACAAAAGGGTTCAACAAGGATCAAGTTCTTGGAAAAGGAGGATTTGGAGAGGTATACAAAGGAAATATTCTCTTAGGCAGAGAAATAGCTGTGAAGAGAATGTCCCATGATGGTGACCACAGTGTTAAGCAATTTGTTGCTGAAGTAGTCAGCATGAGATGTTTAAAACACAGGAATCTTGTTCCACTCTTAGGCTATTGCCGGAGAAAACATGAACTTCTTCTTGTCTCTGAGTACATGCCGAATGGGAGTCTTGACCAGTACTTGTTTGAAGACCAGAAGCCAGTACTTACTTGGACACAAAGACTTGCCATTGTTAAGGGTATAGCCTCTGCTCTCAACTATCTGCATACAGGTGCTGATCATGTTGTTCTGCACAGAGATGTCAAAGCTTCCAACATTATGTTGGATAATGAGTTCAATGGAAGGCTTGGGGATTTTGGTATGGCTAGGTTTCACAACCATGGAGGCTATGCAAATTCAACAGGAGCCGTTGGAACTATAGGGTACATGGCGCCAGAACTAATTGAAATGGGAGCTTCTACTGGAACTGATGTGTATGCGTTTGGTGTGTTCATGCTTGAAGTAACTTGTGGAAGAAGACCTGTAGAACCACAGTTACAAGACGAGAAACGACTTCTGATCAACTGGGTTTGTGACTGCTGGATAAGAAGGGATTCTTTGGTTGATGCTGTTGATCCAAGATTGGGATGTGAATTCATACTCGAGGAAGTCGAGATGGTTTTGAAACTTGGTTTGCTCTGTTCAGACATTGTGGCAGAATCCAGACCAACTATGGAACAAGTTGTGTTATACCTAAGCAGAACTCTACCTTTGCCAGAATTCTCACCATATTCTCTGGGAATTAGCACTCGTTCTTCAGTTCTGATCGATGCAGCTTCCCTTATAGCTTCAAGGAGCTGCTCAGCTACTTCCTCCGCCAACAACTCACTTTACCACTAATCAGCCATGGCGACACACATTGGTATTAGATTTAGTCGAAAAGAGATTGAAGATTAGAGAAGAAGAAGGAGAAGAAGATGAAGCAAATGTCCGATGAAGAGAGAGAGAGAGAGAAGATGGTTTATGAGAGAGATAGAGATTGGAAGAAGAGAATTCTCATTCTTAATTCTACCATTCACTTATTACATCCTATATATAGACTACTTACATTAATCAAGAATACTAAAAATGGTTACAATTTGAATTAAAGTAGATCTATTTCCTAGTGGTCCTTTGGCTTGTGACCGACGGTTCTCGAGATGGTGTAGAGTCACCATCAACAGCTCTACACCAACGGCTATGAGTGACTTGATGTGTAATCCATCACTTCCTTCCTTCTCAAGTCTTGTGATTTAACACTCCCCCTCAAGGTTGAATCCATAATATGAATTATTAGGAGCAAGCTTGAAGATTGTGACTCCCCACCTCATTAAAAACCTTATTGGAAAACCCATTGGGACAAAACCAACTAAGGAAAAAAGAGTGTGGTTCAAGGTCACGATTTGGTCATTGCTACCAAACCAAGTTTTGAGTATATGAAATCACACACCTTTGAGTTTGTAGCTTTGGTGAAGACATCCGCTAGTTGGTCTGAGCTTCTTGTATAACACGGTAGGATCACTCCTTGCTCAATCTTCTCCCTAACCTTATGGCAATCTACTTCAATGTGTTTTGTTCTTTCATGAAATACCGGGTTTGATGCGATGTGTATTGCGGCTTGACTATCACAATGCATTGTGATTGGACTATGAGTCTCAATCCCCAAATCTTTGAGTAAAGCCTTCAACCATATGAGTTCATCCGTTAGTTTCCTCATGGCTCTATACTCGGCTTCAGCACTTGAACAAGATACCACCTTTTGCTTCTTGCTTTTCCAAGCTACCAAATTGCCTCCAAGAAACGTGCAATACCCGGTAATAGATTTCCGGTCGTGTTTATTTCTGGCCCAATCCGCATCACAATATCCAACAAGGGTTGTGTCTTTGTTTCTCCCCATCCATATGCCATGTTCGGATGTACCTTTGAGATATCTTAGGATCCTATCCACCATGCTCCAGTGACATTGCTTCGGAGCTTGCATATGTTGACTTGCTTGGTGTACCGCAAAGTTTAAGTCCGGCCTCGTGATGGTTAGGTAAATGAGCTTACCAACCATCTTCCGGTATTTGTGTATATCGTCAAAAAGTTCGTCATCATTCTCCCTCTTGCACGTTGCTTTGTAGGCATCTTCGAGTGGAGTAGGCGCCTTGCGGGTACCTACATCACACTCATTCAAAAGATCAAGTGTATATTTTCTTTGGGAAAGAAATAGACCTTCCAAGGATCTACATACTTCAATCCCAAGGAAGTACTTCATCTCGCCCAAATCTTTAATGTCAAAGGCAGAGTTAAGGTGAGATTTGATACCTTGGATGCCCACAGAATCGTTGCCCGTAATGATAATGTCATTGACATATACTAAAATCACTACAATTCCATTCGTACCGTGATGAGTAAAAAGTGTGTGGTCCGCCTCGGATTTCTTGAAGCCATGGTCCCGCAAGGTATGACTTAATTTGTGGTACCATGCCCTAGGAGATTGTTTTAGGCCATAAATAGCCTTCCGGAGACGTAAGACATTCCCGGGTTGGACTATATGTTCAAGACTCGGTGGTGGGTACATGTATACTTCGTCTTCAAGTTCTCCTTGAAGGAATGCATTCTTGACATCCATCTGCCATAATTTCCAATCAAGATTTACAGCTAAGGAGAGAATAACACGTACCGTGTGTAATTTGGCAATCGGAGCGAAAGTGTCATGGTAGTCCATGCCGTAGGTTTGGGTGAAACCTCTAGCCACCAGACGAGATTTGTATCTCTCAATGGTGCCATCACTGTTGTACTTGATAGTAAAGATCCACCTAGATGTAACCGCCTTCTTTCCAATTGGAAGTTCAGCCTCATCCCATGTGTGGTTCTGAACCATTGCATTATGCTCATCATTGACCGCATCACGCCATTCTTTGTGCTCTTTGGCCTCCTCATATGATTGTGGGATGAAAGTTGTTGTGAGTTGGGTCAGAAAAACATAGTGGTCTTCCGGAACATTTGAGATGACACTTGAGGGTTGTTGAGGATGTCCTTCGGCTATATGGTTGTAGTAGATTCTTGGGTTAACCCAATTGGAGGGTCTTTTGGGTCGTTGACTTATTCTCAGCTCTTGTGGATATGGTGGAGAGGCATCGTCATTGTGATCGTCATAACTGGAAGAGGCCTGAGGGTGAAGGGAAGGCGGCAAATTTTCATTCCGAGTCGCGGCCACCGGGCCGGCCGCGGCCTGAGACCGGTCGTGACCTGCGACTTGCGATCGGGTCACGATCTGTGACCGGGTCGTGGCCTGCGACTGGTCGCGACCTGCGACCTGCGATCGGGTCGCGGCCTGTAACTGGTCGCGACCTGCGACCTGGGTCGCGATCTGTGATTGGGTCGCGGCCAGCGACTGGTCGCGACCTGCGACATGCGATTGGGTCGCGACCTGCGACCTGCGATTGGGTCGCGATCTGCGACTGGTCACGGCCTGCGACCTGCGGCTCAGTCACGGTCTGTGTCCCGGTTGCGACCTCCGTCCCGGTCGGGGTCTACGACTTGGTTGCGATCTGTGTACCGGTCGCGACCTCCGTCCCATTTGAGGTCTGTGACCCGGTCGCGGCCTGCGTACCGGTCGCGACTTGCGACCCGATGGTATCGGGCAGGCCGGCCGTGGCTGGCGACCCTGCATTGTTATGCAGCCTTGTGTTGAGGGTGATTCCCAAGCTTTTCAAGGATCCTTTTAAGACATTTTGCACGATCTATCTCATTGTATGAGATATCTTGAAGATCCGACCATTCTTGTCTTTCATAGAAACCCGCTCCTTCTATAAATTTCACATATCTTGATACAACCACCTTTCTAATCTCCGGTATGTAACACTTGTACCCTTTTTGAGAAGTTGAGTACCCAATGAACATCCCCTTGATGCTTTTAGCCTCAAGTTTCGTTCGTTGGTCTCCTGGAACAAGTACAAAGCATACACATCCGAAAACTCGTAAGTGGTCAATTGATGGTTTGGATTTAGTGAGTACCTCAAACGGTGTTGAATTTTGAAGTACTTTTGTTGGAGTGCGGTTGATGAGATAACATGCCGAGATCACAGCATCACTCCAAAACCTCTTTGGGACATTGTTGTGAAACATCATCGACCTTGCGACTTCCATTAAATGTCTATTTTTCCTTTCCGCAACACCATTTTGTTGTGGAGTGTATGGGCATGTTGTTTGATGAACTATGCCGTGTCTTGTAAGGAGTGCTTTGAATTCATGGCTCAAGTACTCCCCTCCATTATCCGTCCTTAAAATTTTCACCTTGGCACTATATTGATTAAAAACATACGTTTGAAAATTAGTGAAGGCTTCAAAAACTTTATCTTTACTTGGTATCAAAGTTACCCAAGTAAATTTGGATTTTTCATCAATAAATGTGACAAAATATTTGTGATTATCTCTAGAGATGCATGGAGAAGACCACACATCGGAATGGATTAAGTCAAAACATTTTTCATAAAGCGTAGAAGACTTTGGAAACACCGATCTACAATGTTTCCCAAATATACAAGCCTCACAATTGTCATTTTTAAACACCACATTAGGTAATAAAATATTTAAGGCACGAGTATGTGGATGTCCTAGCCTAGCATGCTACAACTCATCATTACTTAGATTGTTAGAAATAATCGAACTCGATAAACATGAATTATAAGATAAATTCGGACTCGTCTCGGCCTCATTTAGCAAGTAAAGTCCATCCTTGCTCACGCCACTTCCAAGGACCTTTCCACTCTTAGTATCCTGAAATTTTGCTGAATTAGAATCAAAAATGACTTTGCAATTCAAATCACAAACGGTTTTGTGAACACTTAAAAGATTTGATTTGAACGTTGGCATGTAAAATACCTTTGACTCCTTATCAAATAGTTTTAGCTCTCCTATGCCTTTAATAGCCACCTTTTTACCATTAGCAATATTGACGCATCCAAGAGCCGGTTTCACATTTTTAAGAAGGTTCACACTACTAATCATGTGATGTGTTGCACCCGAGTCAATTACCAACGGTTTCATAATTTTGGAAGTATAAAAGGAGTTACCGGATTCTTTAAGAGTATTTATGGATTTGATTAGCTCTTCAAAGTCCGCTTTCCTCACAAAGTCCTCATGGAGTGCCACCATAGCTTTCCCATCGTTTGGTTGAGAGCTACTAGTTCCGGTTCGTTGAAGCGCGTTCTCTCCGTTTGCAACATTTGCTTTTTGTTTGTCCCACTTGTTTGGTTTGAGGTGAGGATGGAGTATCCAGCAACGATCCTTGGTGTGACCTTTACGTTTGCAATGCTCACACACAAAGGTCTTCCTTTCCTCATTTCGATATGACGCTTTGTTGGTCATGGTAAGCTCTCCCTTTACGCTAAGTAGATTTCGAGAACCTTGTTCTCTTTGCACCAAACCACATGCCTCATCCAAGTGTGGGAGCTTCTCCTGCCTTAGTAGATGACATACAAGATCTCCATAGGCTGGATTTAGATTCATCATCATTCCAAATACCTTGTCTTGTTCAAGTCTCTCTTTTATAATCGTCGGATCATTTGTTGATGGTCTCAACCTTTCAAGTACGGCCCAATGAGATCTATACTTTCCAAACCATTGAGTGAACTCCATATCCTCTTGTTTGAGGTTCTAGATAGCCTTCTTGACTTCATACACACAGCTGATGTTGGATAGATTTCCATAAACCCGTTTGAGCGAATCCCACAATTCCTTAGCATTCTCACAATGAGAGTAGACTTCATGAATGGAAGGCTCAAGTGACCTTTGAATGATGACTAAAGCAACTTGATCATCTTGGTACCACTTTGCTTCATCTTCACCGGCTATAACAGCAGTGCTCACCTCGCCTTCCTTTTCCTTAGCTCTCAAGCTAACCGAAACCGCATTCTTTGGAGCTCCATCTTCAACATGAGCCCAAAGCCCTCGGCTTTTCAAAACACTAGTTACTGTTCTTGACCACAAGAGATAGTTAACACCCTTGAGTATCACATGAACATTGAGAAATTTTAAGTTTTCCATCGGACCTCAAAATATGGTTCTTTACCCGATGAACAAAAGATAACAATGAAATGTTAATAATGGACTGTTACTAACAAGATTTTGAGAGTTTAAATGAGTTTGAAGTTGGTTCTAGAATGGACCTTGCTCTGATACCATATTAGATTTATTCGAAAAGAGATTGAAGATTAGAGAAGAAGAAGGAGAAGAAGATGAAGCAAATGTCCGATGAAGAGAGAGAAACAGAAGATGGTTTACGAGAGAGACAGGGATTGGAAGAAGAGAATTCTCATTCTTAATTCTACCATCACTTATTACATCCTATATATAGACTACTTACATTAATCAAGAATACTAAAAATGGTTACAATTTGAATTAAAGTAGATCTATTTCCTAGTGGTCCTTTGGCTTGTGACCGACGGTTCTCGAGATGGTGTAGAGTCACCACCAACAGCTCTACACCAACGGCTATGAGTGACTTGATGTGTAATCCATCACTTCTTTCCTTCTCAAGTCTTGTGATTTAACAATTGGAACCAAAGAACTCTTTCTCTGTCTCTTAGATGCAGAATTAGAAAAGCCTCTCGTATCCTCCTTTAAGCTTTAACATCCTCGTTATTAAGAGGTAAAAACAAAAAAAAAATGTGCAAAGCTGAATTTAGATATCATTAGCTTTCAAGATTGTTTTCATCTAACTCGTCCAAACTTGATGAATCTCCAAAAATGTAATTGTAAATGTTTATCCTGCTTGATTTACAAGAAGGGCAAATGACAAAAATATACCAAAATTTAATTTTGAATGCAAAAATATACCCAATTTGATTTTTTCTCCAAAACTAAATTACATTTGTAGTGAATTTATAATTTTATCCTTAATGAGTAAACAAAAAACCTGAAAACAAAATTACATTTATACCCTTCGCAAATTACAGAGACTTCACGTGAAGTTTTCTCTGAGAAGACTTCACATGAAGTCTACTAGTTCTACGAGGAGACTTCCTTAATTATATGTATATAATTAAAATTATAATAGTAATTATTGTTATATGCTTATAATTTTGATTACAAAATCTAATAATAAACAAATATCAAGTATTAAAAATAAAAATTCGATAAAACATGGTCAAATAAGATCAACAAAATCAAACTACATAGTTCATAAACATACTATATCATGGTTTAGGGTTTAGGATTTGATAAACATGTGGTATTTGGTAGATTTTTTATTTGGAATGTAGGAATAGAATAAAAGTGTTAAATTGTGCATATATTAAGAAATTATAAATTGTGCATATAAATCTAACCACAAAGCTTATAAACAAACTATGTCTTCAAGAGTGAAATAGTTTAGGGTTTTATGGTAATCATATGAGATTTTTAAATTTTATTAGATTGTGCATATATTCAAGAGAGTAAGATTGTGCATACATGCAAAAGAGTAAAATTAAAATAGTATATTAAATAAAGTTAAAATTTACGGTTTAAGGTTTAGGGTTTAGAGATTAGGGTTTAGAATTTCGTGGAGACTTCACCTGAAGTCTCCGATATGAGAAGACTTCACCCGAAGTCTCCAGTATGAGAAGACTTCAGCCAAAGTCTCCTGTATGAGGAGACTTCATATGAAGTCTCTTGTATGAAGAGATTTCACGTGAAGTCTCCTCCTCCGAAAATTAAGTTGGGTTGTGCTAAACCAAAATTAACCAACAATTGAACCACAATGTTAACCTACATATAAATACAAATTTTAGAAGAAGCAAAAAAATCCTAGCCACTTTTTATCTCTTTTTCTCTCTCATCTTCTCTTTTCTCTCTTCTTCTTCTTCTCTCTTCTTCTTCTCCTCCTTCTTCTCCTTCTTCTTTTTCATCTTCTTCTTCATCTTCAACATGTATGTCTTTCCAGCCAACGTGTAAGTTTACTCTTCTCTCCTCCTTCAAGATCTAAGATTTTTTCACTATTTTCGCATAATTTTCGCCTTTTTTTTTTGCATGTTCCATGGGAAGCTTCTTGCCATCGAAGCCTCTTGTCTATGGTCAACATTCATCATGTCTCTCAAAAAGGTAGATTTGTTTTGGAAAATATTGAGTTTTTTAGTTTTTTAGTTGAAGATCCAGTTTTTGAAGGAGATCTTGTGAAAATTTCAATTTTTTTTGTATATTTTATAGTTAGAAATTGCAATTTTAATGAATCTTATGTGAAAAATCTAATTTTTTTGAACTTTCTTGTGAAAGATTTTATTTTTAAAGAAATTTATGTGAAAGTTTAATTTTTTTTTGTGCTTTCTAGTTAAATATTTATTTTTGAAATGAGATCTTGTGAAAAAAATTGATTTTTTATTATATTTAGTTAAAGATTACATTTTGAATGAATATGATGTGAAATCTAAGATTTGTTTTTGAATTTTCTTGTGAAAGATCTATTTTTAAAAAAACTTTCTTGTGAAAGATCCTTTTTTTTTTGAACTTTTCTTGTGAAAGATCTTTTTTTTTTTTACTTTTTCATGTGAAGGATCTTTCTTTTAAAAAATTTTTGTGAAAGATTTCATTTGAAATGATAGTTGTGAGAAAATTTGATTTTTCTTTGTATTTTCTAGTTAAAGATTTTTTTTTGAAATGAGATCTTGTGAAAATTTCTAGTCTTTTTGGTCTAATCTAGTTAAAGATGGAATATTTTTGATATGATTTGTATCAGGTTTATATGCTTCTAGCTTTTTTGTTCAATCCTTAAATTCATACACTTGTTGTCTTTTGATGTTTGGTGGAGACTTTTGATGGAGACTTCTCGTGGAGTCGTCTGGTGGAGTCTTCTAGTGAAGTCTCCCAATGGAGAAATCTGGTAGAGTCTTCTGGTGGAGATCTGAAGGACACTTCTGAAGGAGACTTCTGAAGGAGACTTTTGAAGGAGACTTCTGAAGGAGATTTCTGAAGGAGATTTCTGATGGAGATTTCTGATGGAGATTTCTGAAGGAGACTTCTGAAGGAGATTTCCGAAGGAGACTTTCGAAGAAGATTTCTGATGGAGACTTTTGAATGAGACTTCTGAAGGAGACTTCTGATGGACACTTCTGAAGTAGACTTCTGATGGAGACTTCTGAAGGAGACTTCTGAAGAAGAGATCTGAAGGAGACTTCTGAAGAAGAGATCTGAAGGAGACTTCTAAGGAGACTTCTGAAGGAGAGTTCTGAAGGAGACTTCTAACGGTGGTTGTTGATCTTGATTTCATTATCTTCTTCTTGTTTTCATAAGGGAACCAATGCAGCTAGGAAATCGGGTGGCCAGCAAAGAAAACATATTGTAGATACATTTTTTTCAACAAATTGTAAATAAGTGTGGAATTGTCATTGATGTAATATGAATTATAACAAGTTGTTATATGTAAGCGAACAAATTTTCAGTTATTTTGTTTAAAAGAGTTCTTAAACATATCAAACTTTTATTAATTTCAATAATTTTTAAGAAAGTGAGTTCCCTAAGTTATTCCCTAAAATGTTTTTTAAAGGACAAAGAAGAATTTTACCTAAGATGTTTTTTACCTAAGATGCTTTTTAAGAAAGTTTTTTACCTAAGATGTTTTTAAAGGACAAAGAAGAATTCTCTAAGTTATTCACATAATATCATGAACAAAACAAAAATTCATACAGCCATAACTATTTGTACAAGTCTATTTGTGACATCGTAGACACAATTCATACAGCCATAACTATCAAGGAAGAATTCATACAAGTCTATTTGTGACATAGTAGACTTCACTTGAAGTCTACTTTGAATGAGCTAACTACCTATATCACTTTTAAAATTTACAGAGGCTTAACTATAATATTTAATTATGTTACACTTGTACAAAACATAATATAAAAAACATTAGTTCAAAAAATTGGTAAAAGTATCGTTAATATTCAAAATAAATCAATATTAAGACATAAAGAAAGAAGAGACTTCACGTGAAGTCTGCAAATTGTAGTTGGAGACTTCATCTGAAGTCTACGAGAATAGAGAGTAGACTTCATGTGAAGTCTACGAGCATAGTCAGGAGACTTCAGGTGAAGTCTATTAAGGTTATTTTTGCATTTGACTAAATGTTGACTTCTAAAACAGAGACTTCACGTGAAGTCTACTTTTCTGGAAATTATTTTTGTATTTGACTAAATGTTGACTTTTCAGACATAGACTTCACCTGAAGTATACTGCGTTTTGTGTGAATATGGAGACTTCACCTGAAGTCTACTCTATAAAACAGTGGTTA
This sequence comes from Lepidium africanum, assembly GCA_900406405.1. Lineage (NCBI taxonomy): Eukaryota > Viridiplantae > Streptophyta > Magnoliopsida > Brassicales > Brassicaceae > Lepidium > Lepidium africanum. The sequence goes on along the minus strand of OVAX01000914.1, from coordinate 8,380 downwards.
TTATTGCAATTGACTATGTTTAACTATTATTAAAGAAGTCTCCATGTGAAGTCTCCGACAACGCAGACTTCACCTGGAGTCTTCTGTGAAATTGGAGTAGACTTCAGGGGAAGTCTACTATATTTTATTAATACAAAAAAAATTTTCCTCAACTCGTATGTGGGACCCAATACTTCAGGGGAAATGTTACTTTTAAGTAGACTTCACGTGAAGTCTCCGAAAAATGCGAAGACTTCACCTGAAGTCTCCGATTTTAAATTACTTTCCCTTTTGTTTTGGTCAAAAAAACTGTAATATTGGTCAACTTCAAAAATAACCCCACTCAACAGCGTAGAATTCACGTGAAGTCTTCGCATTTTTCGGAGACTTCACGTGAAGTCTACTTAAAAGTAACATATTTTTAATTACAAAAATGACTTACAATTCAGTAGACTTCAGGTGAAAGCTCCGTACTTTTTTTTTCCAAACCAAAATGTGTAGACTTCACTTGAAGTCTACTTGCCGAATCTAAAAAATAGTCAAATGCAAAATTAACCTTTTTGCTGACTAGTAGACTTCACGTGAAGTCTACTATGTGTGTAGACTTCACGTGAAGTCTACTCTCTGCAAATTTCTAAAATCAAAAAAATAGCTTAATTTGAGTTAATGATTGTAGTTACCTTCTTTAAACGCCCACAATGTGGAACTACACCGTTAATTGTTGCGTACACTCCCTAAATGAACCGAAAATTGTAAGTTTTAAGAATTTGGAAATGGTGAAACAAAAATTAGAGAGGTTTTTGGCTAGAAATGAAGAGAAAATGAGAGATAATGTGGTTGGTAAAAAGCATAAGAATGAAGAAGAATGACTTTTAGAGTTTTGATTTGGTTGGTAATGGTAGTTGGTTGAATTAAAGAAGAATGACATTTTCGTAGATATTTGAGTTATTATTAATATTTTAGTAATTTTGTATTGTGCTGAAACTTTTTAAAAAAAACATAAAAGTAATGGCATTTTAGATATTATATGAAGAACTATGGGTTATTTGCAAAATATTTAGGAGAGAGAAAAATGAAGGTTATTTCACCCATTGATTTTGGTCAATAGCTTACTTTTGAAAAAAGCCCTTATAAGAAAAAGATAAACACTAATATAACAATAAAATGACAATTGTAAGTATTTGTGTCCAACTAAATTTGCTTTTAAACAATTTTACTCCGAAATCTTAAATCTACAATAGCTTATACCAGAGTTAAACTACAGTAAAACTTCTATAAATTAATAATGTAGGAGTTACACTAAAACTATAATTTTATATTAATTTATAGAGGTTATTAATTTATCGATATACTAATTGAACCAAAAACTCAATTTGGAACTATAAAATTATATTATTTTATAGAAGTTTTTAGTAAATATTAATTTATAGAGTATTAATTTAAAGAGGTTATACTGTATTTTCTTTTTTTGGTCTGTCAAACTATAATCACTAGAAAATGGAATTGTTTACATCCAGCACAAAGTAATATAATAATTACACTTCCTTGAAGTAATACTTGATTTATTAATAACTTCTATGGATAAGAATTTTTTTTTACTCTAAATTTTTTTGTTTAATTAGTATAACAATAAGTTAATAAATTACTATAATTAATAAAAAAATCATAATGTTATTGTATTTGACGAATATATAGAGAATAACATACACGTGGAATGAAGAGCTTTCATGGTGGACTACTCTTTTTTTTTCCCAAAAGAGAGTTCTATTAAGGAGCTAGATAAGGTTTTAAGGCCTCAAACTTTTACATCAAACAAGGAGAGATGATCTCCACAAATTGTTAACTAAACCAAAGATAAAAATAGATGCTTCCTGTTTAGGTTTGGTGTCTGTTGATGCTGTCTAGACTAGCTTGGAGTCTTGGTTTGCTTCAGGGGCAGCGGTGTTGTCATTGGAGGTGTTTCCCGCCGGAATTGTGAGGTCTAAATCCAGTGGATCCGCATCAACGTCAGCCATGAAAGTGTCATGCGGGTTATTGAGAACATCCTCAATGGTAACACCAGTGCTGAAAAGTGTGTTGTCAAACCCTCCATTTATTCCAACGGTTGAAGATGGTGCTTGAGTAGTAAGGGAATCTAGAGAGCTTGACCATCCCCCTGTATAGTCATCACTGTTTGCAGATGGAGCATGATCAGGTCCAGGGGCCATCGGATAAGTAAAGTAATCCAAAGGCGTGTTAACATGTGAACAGAATGTGGTGTTGTGAGTGATTATCCTGCTTTTAAGACGTTCTCTTAGAGCCAATGCATTAGATTGAGCTCTCCATAAGAAGATGGAGATTTTCCTTGGAATATTGAGGTTCCAGATTTTGGCCTACAGTGTGGTACGAAGAGTCTCTATAGTAGGGGATTTAGTACCTTGGCTTCTTCTTTGCTGATTGAGTAAGTGGTAACCACTCCTTACTGTGTACTTTCCAGATGATTGATAGCTCCAAATCCATGAGTCTTTTACAGATGTTTATGGTGGTGAGTCCAGGATTCTTCTAGCATCAGCTTCATGGAATGTTTCCTTGACTTTATCCTGGTTCCATTCCGAATTATAGATGAGATCAGAGACTTTGAGGTTTACATTGAAGATCAGGTCTTTGCTAATAGGAGGTCTAAGTTGGTGATGAAAAACCCATTTACTTGTCTAGACATAGGTATCTTTTCCATTCCCGATTTTTCTCAGTAAGCCTTTAGCTAGTAGTTCTCTACCATAAAGGATGCTTCGCCATGCATAGGAGGTCTAGAGGAAAGAATCAAGAAATTTTGAAGTATGATAGTACCTAGCTTTGATTGCTCTCGCTACCAGGGACTCTAGGTTTTTCAGAAGTCTCTATGCTTGCTTTGCTAGTAAAGCCTGGTTGAATTGTTCAATGTCTTTAAACCCTAGGCCACCTTCTTTCTTTGGTTTGCACATTGATCTCTACGAGACCTAGGGGATCTTCCGCCTGTTACTTGTAGCGTTCCATCAATATTGAGACATTGCACTAGTTATTTTTTGGCACTGGTGTTTAGATAATTTAAAATTGGACATTACATAGACAGGGAATGTCATGGCAACAGCCTTGAGCATTATCTATTTCACACCCAGAGATAGCGTTTTAGAAAACCAGTTGTCAATGCAAGAATTCAGTTTGTCAAAGATGAAATCAAAGATTTTTTTCTTCGAACCCCTTAAGCATTTAAGAAGACCGAAATAATTTCCAATGCCATGATCAGCTCTTATACCAAGAATGTTTTTGATTTCCTCTCTCTTGTCTTCCCTAATCTATTTTCCAAAAGCAATGGTAGGTTTGTCGAAGTTGATACTTTGTCAGAAATTCTCTCATAGTTATCAAAACCTCTTTTAAGAGTTGTGACTTCCTATTAGTAGTTTTGCATATAAAGAGACTGTCATCAGCATACAAGAGGTGTTGTATAGTTGGCCCTCTATTATTGAAGACTATTTCGGTAACCTCGCCTTCCCCAATCAGCTTAGACATTATGTGAGTCAGTGCTTCAGTTCCAAGGACAAAAAGAAATGGTGACAGAAGGTCTCCTTGTCTAAGTCCTTTTTGGGGTGATATGAATCCATAGGGAGATCAATTTCTCAAGACAGATGTCACACAGAACATAACCATCTTGATCCAATCTTCTCGGAAGCCAAGCCTTGTGAGGGTGGCTTCTAGAAATCTCCATTCTAGTCTGTCATAGGCCTTAGACATATCAGTTTTGACTGCCATGAAGTTGTCTTATCCCAATTTATTAGTGTTTAGGTGGTGCATGATCCCGTGGGCGAACAAAACATTGTCAGAGATTAGTCTACATGTTGTGAAGGCTCCCTGGGTTTCAGAGACAACTAAAGGGAGGATCTTTTGTAGTCTTCTTGAAATGATTTTGGAGATGGTTTTATACGTGATTGTGCAAAGACTTATCGGTCTATAGGTCTTCACGTCAGTAGGATTGGGAGTTTTTGGGATTAGTGCGATATGCGTGTAATTCCAATCTACCGGAAATGTGCCTTTTGTAAAGGCTTCTTTAACATCAGCCATTACTTTCTTTCCAATGATGTCCCAGAAGGATTGGAAAAAATGTCCAGTCATTTCATCTGGGCCAGGGGAACTATCTCCTCTAATGTTAAATACTATTGTTTTAATTTCTCTATCTGTGACTGGAAAAAATAAAATAAATTATGCTTTTTCTTCGTCAACTTGAATCTTCATTAAAACTGAAGATGAACATCAACTATTACAAGGAATTATGAGACTACAAACTTATCCTCAAAAACTACAAGCGAGCTGAGTTGCTCTCAGTCTAGTGGTTAGGATGATCCAGCTAATGGCTTGATACCATGGTTCGATTCCTATCTGTTGCATTATGGTAGCTTAAAAAAGGAATTTTAAGGGTGGACTTTAGGCTGTGGATCAGTCCTTGTCGATCCAATGTTGACAAAAAAAAAAAAAAACTACAAGCGAGAAAATCATAGAGCAAGGAATTATGTACATATAAAACATATAAACAAACTTTTCTGTTTTGAAAATTCCTGATTAACAAATATCATCTTTGGAATATTTTAGCAATTTTTTGCTAACTGAACCTCTAAAATGTCAAGAGAAAAGAGATGTTGCATTGTCCAAAGGAACTCTTCAATTTCAGAGTGCAAAGGTGATAGACTCTTGTAAATTGACCTAGTACCCTCAAAAGCATCCTCCACAGATTCGGGGAAATAGAACCAACCAAGACCAGAGAGAATGTATGATGCACACCAAGCTTCATCCACAAAATAGTGATAGCTAGTGAAACCCGAATTTGAGACAAATTATAATATTATCAAAAAAAATTGTTAAAATTATAAAATTATCAAAAAAAAAAACAATTCTAATAGAATTATAATTTCTTTTTCTTTCATATGATTTAAAATAATAAGTTGGGATACAACAACATAAATCAGAGATAAACAATGACCTCAGAAATTATGTCTTTAAAAAAAAAACATAAAAAGACTTAAACAACGCAACTAACGGGTACAACAAGATGGGCTAACTACAAACTCTTTTGGAAGAGACAGAGACCGGAACGTTAGTAACCGAAATAGAGAAACTTCCAATAGCGGATGATGTATACCTTTCACGATAAATGAACGAAGCTCCTAATCGGCAAAAAGGAGATGGAAAACATAACCAAACCCACAACACTTCCGCAAAATGACAAAGTCGAAACCAATGACAAAATAATGCCTCAGTAGAAACTTTGAGAAGATTAGACTTCGATCAAGTCTTATAAGTAAAGACAGGGAGCAACATAGACCTCTACGCGGAAGATAACTGAACTAAAAAAGAATAGCACATGATCGACACCGGAGAATCTACTAAACCAGAACGAAAAACAGACCCAACAAGCATCAAACCCAAAGAAGGCACGCAAGCCACATTCTAAACACAACTATCCTAGCAGCAGGAATGAGATGGAAGGACAAAGATCCGGCAAGTGTAAACACACAAGAAACCGAAGATCAAACCCTTAGACAAAATTCAGATCTCAGATCTACCCATTTTGGAATGAAAACACCTAAAAACCAAATTATACTAACTTCACAGAGGCAAAGAGATTGAAAAACAATCTCAGAATAGAACTAACCTAAACGAAAGCCACATCTAGCCCAGAATGAAGCTTCAACCAAACTAAAACCCAACAACAATAAGGAAACAAGGACTAAGGGTACCAGACTGAAAACTTCGGCTAGGACCAAGAGAAACGGGAGCCACGAAAGCCACCGTCTACCAGAGCCTCCGACAAGAGCAAAACAAAATGTCTTTTCAAGTGACCCACCACTGAGCTGACCCGCTAGCAGAGACAAATGAGAAGGAGATCCGATCTCAGAAATTGGCGAGAAACAATAGATCAGGCAACAAGTAGAACCTGGGACCAAGACCACCGAAAGCTCCACCGAAAAAAGAAGAACAGATCTGCACCACACCAAACCCTATAACCAAAATCATCACAAGAAACAATGGTCAAAGACACACCCATGACCCAAAGTGGAAACAGAGGGAAGAACGGCTCCAGTGCTATGAAAGCCACCAGACGCCATCTTCAGTTCAGATAAGAAATAACCTAGTTTTAAACCTTTCTCTCGAGTCGAAAAAAAAAATTTTATCACTTTTTTACTTTCCAATAGAATTATAGTTTAAATTTGACTAATCATATGAACATTAATAGAAAATTAATTCAAGATAATATATTTTTACTTTGTCAACATCCAAGATGATAGTGTTTTGACTCTTGGGTCTTTATTAACTACTAAAATTATAATAAGATTATAGAAGTTTAATTATCACGTGAAAGTAGCAATTAATATCATACAAAAAATTTGACCAAGGGCTTAACTGCTGACTTGAGAAATGATGAGGAATGTGGAATTTTTGTATTCCATATAAAAATTTTTTCCACATTTACCATTTCTGTTTGTGAAATTTGTTGTATTTAGTTGTGAATAAGAGTTTTACACTTTTTCTATTTTTATTTATATTACTTTTGCATGTTGTGTTGAATGGTTTTTTTAATTTATATTTTGTATTGTTTTTACATATATTTTAATGCGAAGAAATGGTTTATAAGCAAAAGCCATGATTTAAATTTATATGAAATATTAATTTTTATTTTTTAAATATTACTTTAAGAAATTTTAGTTTTTTTATTTTTGGATTAAATTTTTATTATTAAATAATTATTTAGCCGGATAAAGCAAAACTCATTATTTTTAATTTATCAGATCTAATTTGGCTCTAGGTCGTAAATTCAATTACACCGTTCTAATTGGATTATTAAGGCTCTTAATTGAGCTTTGTCAATCCAATAATTAACAAAAAAAATATTATTTTGGTTTTGGATTCGGTTTAGCTCAAATTCTTACACCGCTCTCAAATCTTACACCGTTCTCACAATTACCATTTGATAAATTAACAATAAATGTATGATTGCTCTCATATTTCATTTATTTTATTTTGGATTCGGTTTAGCTCGAGTTCCAATTTTTTTTTCTTTTGGTATATGAGAGTAGTATCAAAGGTTCAACCCACTGTATGAAGTACATTAAATGGAGTTCTAGAGCAAAATTTAGATACGAATTAGATTTTATCAATCTAATTATAATTAAAAAAATTCGTCAGATTTCACATTCAGCAAAATTCTAATTCCGCAATATTCCGCATAAAAATAAAAAGATTCTGCCAGATTCCACATTCAGCACAATTTCGCAGTTACTATTTACACCCAAATAATGATAAATGATTTTCATTCGAATAAAAAACTATAACGTGAAAAGTGGGAGGAATAAACAAAAATGATAAGTATTTGAAGTCTTCCAACCATTTTTAATTTGGTCTATGCGACATAATTGACGATAGATCACTACAATAAATCGCTAGATTCTTTGTCATATTTTGATTGTTTATTTAATAACTTGTTTATTAAAGTTGTACATGAATTCCCAAGTTATATTAATCAAAAAGTTTATATTAATGTAACTAGGAGTGAGAAAATTACTAGTTTATCTTATCACCTCTTATTAGGGCTGGGAATAAAACATGAACCGAATTTTCCGACCCGACCCGAATCGAAATTCGGGTAGTTCGGTTCAGGTATTTATTTGAAATTCGGGTAATATGATAAGTGTTTTATTGTAGAATTCGGATAGTGATTCGGGTCGGATAATTCGGATATCGAATATTTACATAATATTTAAATACAACCAAAATTAATTGAAATAGAAGCCAATGTGGGTTGGTTGGGGTTGGATTTTTTGCAAAAAAAAAAAATCAGTTTTTCGGATTGTTTTCTCTTCTTCGGGTCAAATCGGCAACAATTGTTACTACCCGAACTATACAATACCTGAACCGACCCGAAGTTTATTTACATATTTCGGTTAGTCTGGAACAACATTATAATTTGCTAAATACCCAAATTCCGAATAAACCGATCCAAACCGACCCGTACTAACCGAACTCTTAGGCCTACCTCTTATATTTCATAATATTAAGCTTATACTTTAAAATGGTAGATTGGCTTCATTCGCAAAGCCATGTGTGTCTTATGTCAGTGTTTGAACAACATAAGATAAATGTTTACTGTCATGGCTGCATTTAAAATTAAGAAATCTCATGTCGTAAATTACTCTCCTGAAATGGAACAAAGAAACTTGGGTTTGAAGAAGTTTTGATCTGACTTTGCATGTTGAAACCATAAAGAAAACCAGACTTCTCTCTGTTTCATCAGCAATGGCTACTCAAAGATTGGATCTGAGCTTGTTGATATTCTTTAATCATCTGATTTGCTTGTTTAGTCAACAAGACGAAGCTGGTTTCGTATATAATGGATTTG